>OY729167.1:17489129-17736135 GCA_958299025.2 Drosophila histrio | reverse complement strand
AACGTCGTCGGGAAAGACGCGAACGGCGGCAACAGCAACAGCAGCAACAGTTGCCACTACACCATCCGCGACGACTGCACATGGAGCGACATTCGCCGCCGTTGCATCCACCTCCCCACTTGCATCATCCGCATCCGCATCCCCATCCGGCTGCTTTGGGCCTGGCACGCGCCTTGTTGCCCGACATCCTGCACAGCCATTACCCGCCGCCCTACAGCGCCCTGCCAGCAGGCGCCCCACCCCCGCTGCCGCTACCGCCGCCTCCACAGGCAGCCCCACCGCTGCCCCCGTTGCCACCGCCACCGCCACCGCAAGCGCCAGTGCCAATGCTAACGCCAGTGATATCGACGGTTCCCCTACCCGGCGCCGCTCCGCTGATGAGTGACGGACGCTTCACGTTGCCGCTGCCCATTATGCGCAGGTGAGTTTCAGTTCCAATCCCCCTTTTGTGCCCCCCTCCCACAAGCAATTCCAATTTCCAGTTTCTGCAACTCTTTGTAACGTTTGCTGTCCGTCAGCTTCATCTTGTGCCTCAACTCTCACCTCTGGCATCATCGATCACTTCAATCCCCATTTCCATTTTCATTCAAGCGCTCCTTTGTCTCAGTTTTCGTGTTTCATGTTTATACCCTGTATTCAAGTTGTTAAGGGGTGATTTAAAGGGTTGGAAGAGCAGAGCAGTGCCTGGTAGAGCATTATTTTACTATGTTAAGAGCCTTTCTAGATACCGATATTAATTATTAGTTTACCAGTTATCGAAACTCTCTTAATGAGTATAATTTTAAAAATCTTTAAATTGATTAAATGGTAGAATTTAAACTTAGGAATATTTAGTTTTTCGAGAATTTGATCAATCTATTTTTTTCCATATTAGGTATTCTTTAGTATTTAAATATATTCTTTGTTTATCTAGCTATATATATACAAATATATATTTTATTTACAAGAAACTCAAGGATTCATAGATTTAATAAATAAATAAACGTAAATTCATAAATAAATAATTTATCAACATTTTAGCTACATTTTTAAATAGTCAAATCTAACTAAAGGGTATTTATATTTATATATTTTTACAGTTTTGACATGTTTTTTATTTAATATAAATCATGTGGCTTAAGTTACTTGAATAGTTGCAGGGTATTCGCTTTTCAAACTCTTTCAAACTCTTAGTCAATTCTCACTTTATCATGTTTCATGTTTGCTTTTGGTTTTGCCTTAGCTTTTCTGCTTCTTCTTCGTCTTCTTGCTGTTGTTGTTGCTGCTGTTGTTCATGTCTATTTCGACATTTTCTATTACCGCACATCGTTTTTTCTTCTTTTTTTTTGCCGTTTGCCTTTTGCCGTTTGCCGGCCCGGCCATGTGTCTTCCTGTTTCGTGTTAGACGTTGACTGAGACTGCGACTGCTACTTCGACTGAGGCTGGGACCAAGAGACCCGGCAGGGTAGACATAGACAGTATAATGATGGTAATTTTGATGTCAGTAACAAATTTCTTGCTTGATTTGACGCTCGAGAAACTGAACCGAAAAAAAAACCCAACCTAGTCGAAAGCCTAGACTCGACCCGAACCGAACCCAACCCAACCCAACAGAAAACCGGAAAAATATAAAATAACAAGAGCTCTAATTTAAAGTTGATGTTAAGAGGTCGCTGTAATTATTTCTATGTGTATTACGCTGAATTTTTGTTTAGCTTTTTTTCCGTTTCTGTTTCTGTTTCTGTTTCTAGTATCTTTTTTTGGTTTCTGTTCCATAACTCATTTTGGTTATAATGAGTTTCGCTTTATCTGTAATTGCAGATCTTAAATCACAGTTTTGCTCAGGTACACAAAAAAAAGCGTATATGTCTGTGCCTTTTGTTCGCGCTAACAAAGTGAGACAGAGAAAGAAAAGCAGAGAGAAAGAGAGAGAGAGATAGAGATAGATATACTTACTATATATGGTTTTAGTAATTTTCCCACGCATTTGTACAAGTATTATTATAAATATTTATATCTATAGTTGCGACAGAATCAAGGAACCAGTTTTTCTCATGACTGCACAAAAATTATTATTGTGTATCTGTATCTGTATCTGTTCGCCTTTGTATCTCTGTATCTGTAGTCAGCTGGATGTGCGCTATCATTCAAGCTGCCGGACTCGAATAAAACATCTCCTATTATACTAAACTTAAGTATATATAAAGCACGCCTCTGAGCATTTGACATTTGACGACGGCAATTTCCAGTTGAGTCAAGAATAAATCGTGTTTCAGAATTTTAATTGTGTTTTATCTATTGTATAATTGCAAAACTGTGTCAAGCTGAATTGTTTGGCCTATTGTTTAAAGCAAATTAGTCTTGACTCAAAGCTGTTGTTCTTCCTCTAATTGTTGTGGTTGTCGTCAGTTGTTGTGTCAGAGTTTTTGAGGCGTGATTAGATTTGATTATTGCATATTTAGCAGCTGAAATGCAATGCAATTGCTTATATTGAAAATATGAATCGCAATTAGATTAAAACCATTTGCAAAAAAGAACAGATACGTAAATAATAAACGTTTATAATAAATATGCAATATTTAATGTAAGTGTGATAATTCTCAGACAGTCAGTCAATCATAGAACTTCCTGTTTCCTTTGTAGACTCATATTTATTATGACTGCAGTTCATATTGTTATTCATTTTTATCAACGCATAGACATGACTCAGAAGTCAACTTCAGAGTGAACCAGAGAAACAAAAGAAGTAAGATTCTTATCTGGCATTTATGGTGGCAACTTAATAGACTTCTTCTGTAATCTCCAGCTAATGCAATGGGCCATTCTCAATTCCTGTTACCACAATTTCAAACAATTCAAAACGGATCTGATGCCGGCAAATCGCGTCTTTTATCTGCAACTTTAGCACCTTCAACCTTCGCCCCAAATTAACAAAGCTCTTACACAATATGTATTTTTGTGTGTTTCTTTGACTTTTACTTACTTTTATTTTTGCAATAAAGGTGTAAAAGCGAAAGTTTCTTCTGGAGTTGAGGGGGCATTGTAAATGGGCAGTCGATTGGGGGACGCCTGGCTGAGCGTGCATAATCTTTAAATCATTAAATAACAACAACAACAAGAAATTACAACAGTCCCAAAATGAAAAATGAAAACAGCACAAGCAACAACAGAAACAGCAACGACAACAACAATAACAACGACAACAAATAATGAAAATAAAAACAGCAAGCAATAAAAAGGAAACGTGATGCTGAACTCACGTTGCACGGCAGAAGAGGCAGAGACAACGGCGGCGACTACTACATATAAATCGTTGTAATCATTTTTTGTTTCTTCTTTTTTATTATTTGCTGCTTTTTTTCCTTTCATAGGATTTAATTTTATATATTTTGAAGCATGCGAAACAAAAGAGCAAAGAAAACAGCGTGCCCAGTAATAAAATCACTTTAGCAGCTACAGATAAAGATACGAATACATTTAAAGATACAGATACAGATACAGATACAGATAGAGCTACATATTACTAAGACTCAATGTGAGTTCGAGTTGACGGCTGAGTTTCAGTCTCAGTCACAGTCTGAGTCTCAGTTGTGTGCAAGTTTTCGGCTACTTTCACTTTCGCATTTGTATCTGTATCTGTATATTAAGCTGGCAAGTTAAGTGCTTGGGCCAAGTTATCATAAATTTGGCTTGCAGGCAGCACACACACACTCACTCACACACACACGCACACAGTCGTAAATCAAAAATGTAATTCAGTTAAGATCATTAGACGCGTGTATTTCATATTAATTATGGCACTTAACAAATTACGCGCTGCGTTGATTTGTGAGGCATTGAGGCGACTGACACTGAAAACTGACAACTGCAACAACAGCGTTAACCGGTTTTTAAAGCGAGTGTCAAATTGCGAGTCCAAAGACCCAAAAAAAAAACAGATTTGCATACGGGGAGAAAAAAGAGTGCAAAAGTATCTGCAAGATACGCGCCTGAAATCGATGGATGATTCAACTTTTTAGCTTCAACGTTCAAAATGCAAAGGCAGTAAAGGCAGCTAAAGCAACTGAAAACCAGATTTCACTCGAACCAACAACAACAGCAGCAACAGCGGAAAACAAACCGAGTTTCAAGTTGCAGAACACGCTGCCTTTTGCCTCAAAAACTGAACTCTGAGCAGCACCTCGATCGCTGTCTGTGTGTGTGTGTGTGTGTGTGTGTGTGTGCGTTGTGTGTATTTGTATCTGCATCTGTATTTGTATCTACTGCTGCTAGTACAAGTTTTTTTTTTGTTTTTTCATTGCTTGCAACATTTGGCGGCACGCATCTCCTGCCGCCTGACATAGTTTTTGGTCTAGTTCTTCAGCCAGATCGCAGATTTACAGTTGTGGCAAAGAGATGAGCTGCAGCCTGCCACCAATTGAGTGATTGTCGTATAGTTTGTGGCATATTATGTGGCATAAAATCACAATCACAGCCAATGCTTCTACCACTAAACACAACTGACAACTGACCAAACAACTTTCCAGTTTTTTTTTTATATTTTTTTGTTTTCCATTTTGGCCGTCCTGTTGCCTGCGAGTTGGCTTTGAGGCAATGTCTGGAGTCTGCACCGCCCGCTCTTTCACTGATTTGGCGGTGTTGGCTTTATTTATTTTTATAAGAGCGCAAACACAACACACACACACAGCACACACACATCGCAGACCACAGCAGCCACAACAACCACAACAACAGCAGAAGCTGTAGAAAAAAGCGGCTAAATAACTTGTCGACTTTGGCACTAGAGAAGCAGAACCGCATCCATGAGATACTCAGATACTCCGATACTCGTACTGGCGTAGTGAAAAACCAAAAAGATACGAAACGAAACGATGCGAGGCGAGACGAGAACTTGACAAAAGTCAATAAAGCCAATAAAGTAAAATTGTTGCTGCCGCTGTCCAAGTGCAGACGACAACCACAGCAGCAACAACAGCAACAGCAACAACAGCAACACTGCAGAGAAGACATTACGGTTGGTGCCTCATGCCACAGTGGTGCATAGTACCAATTAAAGAATCTAAACAGAATTCGACGATATTTGTCATGTTAATAGTTGCACAGTTTTCTCGCTTTTGATTATCTAAAGATTTATCTTCAAAGTTTAGCTAATGACAATGCATCATTGCAATCCCAAAACTGCAACATTTGTTATATTCTTCTATTTCTATATATGTTCTAATTTCTTAATACTATACATTTATTATTTTAAACTTAGCCTTACTGACAACATTATCTATAGCTTATTCTAACTATTTGAAACTCCTCAAGCTGACACCATTCTTCTTTAAATTTATTGAATTTATACTTCAACTTTGTATCAAGCTTGGTTTGTTTTAAATTTTTACACATTTTCTGTATCGCTTAGAATTTTCTGTTGTTTCTCCTAGACGTTAGATAATATTTTATTTATAGTTAAATGCAAGCATCAACTAGTGTCATTAGCGTTATAATTCAGAGTTAATAGACGTATCTAAATTAAGGTTAAAGTTTTCTAGAGGGAAAATAAATCACTAGGTATAAACATGTATACTTGAACCTTGAATTAATCACATTTTTCCACATAGTTTTATAAGCTAGATACTTTATTGAACTATACAACTATTTCAGTCAGAGCATAGATACATTTTCAGCTAATGTCATTGCGGCTACACACAATTTTCCTTTCATTTTCCTTACTGCTTTTAGACATATTTATGAATATGTATTTATCGCATGCGAACAATCATTCATGCAGAGATGTTTCCCCATTTTATATAAGTTTCTACCACTGTGCTTGGCCTGCACTAAGCAGAAAACCAAATTGCGGTTGTCTGTTGCAGTGGCTGCAGTCTTTGTTGTTGTTTTTGTTGTAATTGTTGTTGCTGCTGCTGCTGATGTAAAGTTTGTTTGTATAGAAAATGCATTCGGGCCAAGTTGCAATGAGCCGGCAAAATGCAGCAGCAAATAGAAAAGGCGACCCAAAACAAGTTGCCAACAAATCTAAGAGAGAGTGAGAGATGAGTGAGACAGAGTGAGATAGAGATAGAGTGAGGGATAGAGATAGAGCTAGAGGAAAATTGGATTGCCTGGGGGCAGCAAATGGGCAAAGGGCAGACTCAGTTCTCTTGACAAACTGTTGCTGTGCCAATCTCAGGTTTATTAAATTGTCACCCCAGTTGGAAATTCGATTTACATTTGGATCTCTGTTATGGCCATTAACTGTCGAATGGCACACAGACCCAAATCGAAAAACAAGCCCAACCCAGAGTCTAAAGCCCAAAAAGATGTCATTATCAGTTTGTGGCAAAGAAACTTGTTTGCTTTTGCCTTAATTGTGACTGTGCAATTAACGTTTTGTGCCGGATTGTGCCAAAAATGCTTTAATAAGTTTCTTAACTGCTTTGGCACTGGCCTTGAGCGCTGAGAAAATTATCGCCCAGACGAGAAACTCGAGAGTTTTTTTCGAGACTTGGCAGCCTCTTTCTCTTTTGGCTTTTAGCTGTTGGCTTGCCACTTGGTTTGGGCCATTACAGTTCAATGCCATTTGGGCAAGAGAACAAAGCCAAAGGCCCAAGTCTAACCGGCTCATTGTGAATTCAGGCATCAGACATTGCCAAACAAAAGCCGTTCACAAACAAATGAGAATTATTATTATTATTATTATTCTTTATTTTTTTTTATTATTATTTCTGTTTTGTTTTTTTCTGAAATACAATAGGTTCCCGCCCAGATTCGAGCTCATTCCCAAGAGCAGATGAGCAGCATTTGAAAATAAGCATATAAATAAATAAATATGCGAATGCAAATAAACAACAATATGCTTATATGCAGGCTGCCACGCCCCTCTCGCTTTGATTTACCTCTAACTCCATTTCCCTGTCTCTCTCTCCATAGCTTACATTTATTTTTATTTTCATTTTGGATTTTATTTTATTTTTTTGCGGCTGCTGCGGCTGCGGTTTTAAACAAAAGTCCATAATTTATGTTATGGCTAAGCATTGGAGACTGTTTGTTGTACATTGAACAGTTTGTTGCCATTCTTCTTGCCACTCTTTTTGCTTGTTGTTGTTGTTGTTGTTGTTGTTATTTACCCTCACTTTTTTCTGGTTTTATGTTGTGGCTTTGCATTTGTGCATTCAACTGAACTCAAAACGGGGCGTGTGGCATTGGCAGCTTTTGGTGGCATGGCAGGGCAGGGGACGGGGTCAGTTCGCTGACTTGCAGAGGCAATGCAAATATTGGATAAATTATATACAATAATTGAGTTGAAACTGCATTCAATATTTGCCAATAGCATTTGATGTAATTAATTTAAACAAGCTCTAAAATATTGTATTGTATTTGTTTGTGTGTGTTTCTGATTAGAAGTCATAGACATATTCAATAAAATATAGTTAGATATGCTTTAATAAATTGATAAATAATGCCTTATACTTCTATAGAATTCATAGTAGATTGATGACAAGTTTAAAACAATTATTCTAAGCTACAAATTGGAAAACAGCTCAAAGTAAAATCACATGATTTCGTTGAACTTGCAAGTGAAAACCGGATCATGTTGGTTTTTATACCCTGTTTATAATTTTGTCACGAAATGTGTAAAGTAAAAGTAAGGCATTAATATTCTTGATCGGCTTGTCAGTCTATCAGTCTGTCAGTCTTGTTTTGATCTCTAAATTACTATGCAAATAGATGGAGAGATCTCGCTGAAACTAACACAACAAGTTGGAACAAAATACTAAGTAATATAATCACAAGTTATATATAGTTATATATCAAATTGTTGGGCAATATATTAATAGTTTATTGTGCTTATTTCTGAAGAGTAACAAAGTGGATCAATGTGGCAGCCACTTGACCCGCATTGCGAGGCTGTGGCACAATTACGACCACTAATTTATTTGATTCATTTTGAATGTGGGTGTTGAGCTGAATTTACGCATTTCACTTTAATACAACATTGAGTTGTTAAGCTGGCAAAATGAAAAAAAAAATGGAAATTTATATATATATATGCACATAACTAATTTATGTGTTGTATAAAACAAATTGCCGTGGAACAAAAAATAATTAAAACTCATTTGCTTTGATTTTTTGTAGTATATGCTAAATAAATGTTGTTTGAATGCTCGTAGATTGCATTTTTAATGCACATTAATCAGTTTTTTTGGAGTTTAACTCTCGACTCTTTCATAATGGGGTTTGATTACGGGGTTTTAAATGAATTTCGGCTCATAATGAAGTCTCCAATCTCCGGTCTGAGTCTGGCATGAGGTAATACGAGAAATATTGGCGAACCAGTTTTTGTTTCAGTTTCTGTTTCTGTTTCCTTTTGTTGCTTCCACATTTTGTGGGGTGAAAGTTTTCTGTTTGCATTGATTTGTATCTAGTAAATAATCTTTTGGTTTATGGTCAGTAGGTGGGCATTATTTGAATTTGATTTGATTAGTTTTGAGAAATGAGAGAAAACACGATGACTCTCTGTGTTGAAAATCGTAGAGAATTGTGTAAATATGCCTTTGAATGTGATTATGAAATTGGAATTCGAATTAGAAAGCCGAAGTGCTTTAGAATTACTTGCAGCAGTTGAAATTGGCAATTTTATTGTTGATTTTTCTAATTTAATGTTTTTTTTTTCCCCGTTTACTTTTATTAGATTAAAATTGCAGCTATTTGTTTTATTTGTTGCCCTTTCAGTCTCAGTTTGACCGTCTGGTTTGACTTCAATTAACGCTGCCAACAGCAAATATGTTGCATTTGTTGTTAAATATTTAAATCCAATACCAAATTGCCATATAAAATGCGCAATTGTAATGAGGGAAACGAAACGAAATGAAATGGAGAACAGTCCAAAAGCGCATTTTAATGGCAGCATTTTAGCTTAAACATTGTAACATTTACCAAAAAACCAATTGCCAGCAAAGTGCAGTCAGTGGCAGAGCCAGTGCTGGAAAACAAACCAAACCATGGAAATCCGTAGTCTGTTGCTGAAAACTGGCTTGGAGTCAGAGAGTTGAATCCTCTCTGCTCACTGCACTGTGTCAACTGTCAACCGCAAAATGCGCGAAAAAAAAGACAACAGCAACAACAACGAGAGGGGGGAGGGCGGGTGGTGAGTGTGTGGGAGGTGAAATGGGAGGAATTCGTCTGTCTGTACTATGTGAACTCCTCGCAGTGATTTCAATTTAAAGTGCAATGAGTTTTTTGGTGTTGTACTTGTTTTTTGGCCATCAAAGTTGTTGCCAAAAGCTTATTTGTACGCTGTCTGGTGTCTGCAAATCTGATTGGTCCACACAGCTAGTACTCTGAACTCCCTTCTCCCCCTTCAGAACAGAACTCGTGTTATTGTGGAACTTTGATAAGCTGGCAATTCACCCAGAAACAAATGTCGAAGCGCGCGTTTATTTTATAAATTAATTAAAACATTAACAACAGTATTCAAAAGTATCCTTGTATCCTTCGTGTAGCCCACGTATTCCTCGTATTTTGTATAATCCTTAGCGTAAATAAAATGTAAAATTTATTGCTTCTTTTGCTGTTGTTCTTGCTCATTCCTTTTTCCGTTTTCCTTTTAGCTTGTTCTTGTTTGTGTTTTCATAAAATTTTACGTGTAGATTGCTCATAATTACCACTACACACATGGCACAGCTGTGTCCACACACACACACACACACACATAGAATCAGAAACAGCAACTGAATCTGAAAGAGCAACATAAACAAAGACAGTAGCAGTTACAGTAACAGTTACCCAGTTACATTTGTCTTTTCAGCGGGCGCGCCATGCGGCGTATGCGCAATATTGTGTACTCTGCTGTAAAATATAAGCAAATATGGGGTATATATCTGTAGATTTGTTGAGTCAACAGTAGAAATGATATTAATTTTAAAGAAATTCTATTGAATTACATTGCATTTCTACTTCCCACTCATTTATTACAGCATATCTCACAGTCGTGCATGCTCTCACTCCATATACTTACTCGCCTTTTATTGTCATAAAGGATTTTGAATGTGTTGCGTTTGTTGTGGCTGTTCTTGCTGCTTTTTCGGGTATTCGAGGATTGTGGGAAGGGGGTTTTTTGAGCGGTTTATCCTGTCACGCTGCCGTCATAAACAGCAGCCGGGCGTCAAATAATTGCTGCCAAATTTGTTAGTCTTGCCAGTACACGCCCACTACTCAACCCCTCCCACAATTTCGGCCATTCAACTATAAATGTCAAGAAAGGGTTCGCGTTCAACACAATGGTTTATAATTAGAGAGTGCACGAGCCAAAGCCAAAGCCAAAATCCAAGTGGCACTTTCATAAGCCCGGCTAACTAATGGAAACTGTTGTTGCCAGTTATAAATACGTATAAAATACGAAATACGAAATTTGAAAAACAGAAAACAAAAGTTGGGAGCGCATTGTAAAAATGAGAAACGACGCCCGGCAAAAACCGCACAAAACAAAAGGCGGTAATTTGAAGCAGCTGGGAAGCAGCAACAGCAACAGCAGTAAAGTTGACGTTGACGGCAAAACTAAAGTCAAAACAAATAATTTGCTATAATAACTAAGAGCGTAGAGCAAAATCAGCTGAAAAATAATAAAAAGAAGCAGCAGCAAAAGTAATAGACAAGTGGAAGTGAAACAAAGAAAAGCCAAAGCCAAACAACAACAACAACAGCAACTCTCAGCTCAGCCGCATAGAAACTTTCTCCTTCTTTTTTTTCCAGAGATCTCGCCCCAGCTAAACGTCGTCATCTTCACTCCACTTTGTTGTTGTCGTCTGGAGTGTGTGTGTGTGTGTGTGTGTGTTTGGGTGTGTGTCTGAGTGTCTCAGTTGGTTTTGTATACTTTACAAGTTAAGGAGCTGCTAGTCGCTGTCTCAATCCCAACCGCAAGACTATTAAACGCACACTTGCATAGAGTTTTCACACCCGCCAATTCGGTTTCCACTCAAGGCGAACCACAAATGCCGTAAAGAGTTTTCAGTTTTCAGTTTTAAGTTTTTTGCATTTTATGCAAAGCAAGTTTTGCAAATCTTGCACAGCTGTGACTGGAGCCCTCCCCAATTGCAAATTCGTTGCCAGGCAGCTGGTTTTAGCCTTGGCACTTGGCCCCATCCTGCAATGAGAAACGTGTAAGCGAGTCCACGAGAGTCAGAGAGAATCACCCGCATGTCTAGGCTCATAATTTTTCGTTACGCTTATCGACAAACTGCAATCAGCATATAATTTACAGATCCCCTCGATCCCTTCAACGCGTCTCCTCCACACTTTAACCGATCCACGTTCTGGGCAAGATTGTGCCATGTGTGCTTGGACACCCTCATGTCGAGGCCTGCATCTCATGGCCCTGACCATATAACATCCATGTCTAAACACTCCACTCCACTCCACTCATTCCTCATTTAACGCTAAAAACCATAGCAGCGATAAGGCGCATCGCGATAGGCCGAGAGGGAAAACTGAAGAGTCTGGGAGTCGCCTTCAGTGTGTCATTGTGTGATAGAAAAAATACTGAAATAAGGGACACAGGAAATTATGCGTAATGAAGTAAGCAATGGGTGTGTGTGTGTCTGTGTGTGTGTGTGTGTGTGTGCTTATCAGTGTGTGTTGTTGTGTGTAGAAATTGCTTGTTGCTGTTGCTGTTGCCATGACTCGACTGGACCTCATGTCATTTTCTGCTTCTTCTTCATCTGCTTGCTTAGCTTGGGTAGTTTTTATTCGCTTCGTTTCCGCGTCAATTTCCTTTAATGTGCTGTGGCGTGATGTCCCTTAGTGTACACACACACACACACACACACACTCACACACACACATAGCAAGTGTGCTATCTCTATATAACTCTCAATCAGTTTTGCGTTTTATGCGCACTTTTATGACTTGTGTTTTGTTGTTCTTTGTGGTGGTGGTTGGCACTGTATTTTATCTGCGTAATTGAGTTCGTTTGCACATTAGCAACATCAACAGCAACAGCAACAAACAACAAACAACAAACAGCAACAACAACAACAACAACAATAATAATGGCAAATGGCAAATGGCAAAATTTGAATTGTGGGCATAGTTTAGTAATGGGGCGTTGGTAATTGCCCAGCCATGTGTTATAAATGTACAGGGAGAGAATTCAGTTGAAAGATGACAACAGTTTTCGATAAGTAAAATGGCCGTAGAAATGGCTTTAAGAAGAACTTTTATCATTTTAGTTATAATACTCATAATATATAAGGCTAAATGGGAGTAGAGTTGCTGTGTTATGTTAATAAGAATATTCTAAATATTATTTTAGATACTTAACTAACAATATATAATTTATATAATTATGCAAATACTCTCTTTATACTTTAATAATGATTTAGCTGGTCAAATTAAAGTGTTAGTATTTATATTTGCAATTAGAATCGATTATAGTCTGCCTAAATAAATTACAAAGAAAATAAAAGCTATTTTTATGTTAATAATAATCTTAGAAAATTGCTAAATAATTGACAGAATAAAAACTATTTATTTGCAAAATTAATACAAGAAGAACAGAAAGAAACGCACTTTAATATATATAATATATAATTATCATAAGCTCCAAAAAACTCAATCAATTTGTGAATTAAATCGAGTTGAATAATATCATGCTTAAGCCATGAAAATTGTTATTATTATAGAAATATTATTAAAATGGTATCGAATTTTCTGTTTTTCTCATTTCAGGTATGTTGATGTCGATGTGTGTGTGTACGTGCGTGTGTACGTGTGTGTGTATCTGTGTGTGTGTGTGTCTATAATTAGGCATTAACATTAATGCACTGCCATTTAATGATCTCGGGCATATGCCAATCTCAGGTATTTATGAGTCTGCCATTTGCAGTTGAGTGTGATGAAAGCCATTTGCGTTGCCAAACGCATTTAATAACACAGCAAATTATAAAAATAATATAATAATAATGATGGGAGCATAATATAAACTCATATATATGTATGTACGATAGAGGGGCGTTTGCCCAGACTCAGTGAGAGGCCCCGTTCATTGGGACTGTCCTAGTTTAAGGCCCCTCTTTTTAATGAGTAATTTGTGAGCTCTGCATTTATATGTAATAAAAAAATAATAATGTCGGATGCGGCAAGAGACTGAAGCCAATTTACTGATAGTCGGTCAATACTTGGCCAATGAAAAACGGATACGAAAAACTAATTGCAATTTTCACACTCGACATTCACCGAGATAAGCGAGAATTATGGGCACAAAATGGCTCAATGGTTGAATTGCGTGCTGAAAACACTTAAAGTACCAGTTAGATCTTTTGGCCAGGTTAGGAAAGAGCTGGAGTTGGACAGCAGAGAGTTTAGCTGACTCACGACTTGGCCACAATTTGACTTCTCTTTTAGCCCAATGCAGCAAAAATGAAACCAAGTCAGCCACAGAGGCATTTCAATCAGCTGGCAAACGCTGCTTAGCAACGTGCCATGGCTAAATTGTTTGGTAGTATACTGATGATGATGGCACCAAAATAACACGATAGTCACTCGACCAGAGACTGGATACTGGAGACCAGCGAGTAGAGACCAGAGACTAGAGACCAGAGACCCGAGACAGAGACCATACTCAATAGCCAATAGTCACAATCCATTGTGCATTGTGCAAAATTAGCCACATTTATGAGCATGAACGAAAAGCATTTCTATGCCTGAACTCAAGTCGAAACGTGTGAACGTGAACTGGTAATCGATGAGCATTGGGAATGAGCATTGGACATGGCTTGGACTACGAGTCTGGTCAAAATGGTAGAGCAGCTACAGTGCCTGCTTTTAGTTGGTATATGTATGTACGTGCACAAGGTCAAGTTGTTTATGGCCAAGCACTTGATATTCGATATTCGATATCATCGACACTCCATGTCGTGGCCAAAACCAAAAACCATTTTGGCCACATTTCATCTCTTTCTACCTCTACCTCTACCTCTGCTTTGCTTTTCTTTCCATTTCCTTTGTGCCGATTTATGAATATGTATGAATTTTGCTGATGAAGTGCTCTGAAAAGTGCATGGCTATTGAATTTATTTGATTTTGAATTTATTGTCTGAACGTTTTGTTTCCCCCCCTCCATCACTCCCTCCTCCGCTGCCCAGCTCTCCCGGCCTTTGTCCCACTTCCTTTGTTCCGTTATTATATTGCAACTTGGCGGTTTACTGAAAAGTCGTTTACGCTAACGATTTTGTACCTGTCCAAATTGATTTCGTGCAACTTGAAATTGAGTCAATATTTAAATAGAGCTTCAAAGATGAATATATTTTCTTTATGGAGGTTTTATTCAATTGCTAACTAATGATATATGAGAGATAACTTAATCACTTAATCGAATAAAGCGCTTTTGAAGTATTTCTTACATTGTGGCTGCTCTTTTCTACTAGAGCTTAAATATCAAATAAGTTTATTTACAGCGTGGGCCCTAATAAGTGTCGCACCTAATTTATCAAATAAAACCAAATCCAGCGAGAAATTTATATTGAAATCTTTTTAGTTATATTTGTTGGAGTATTCTCTTATGTTATTATATATTTAGTTCGAATGTTTCTCCCTTAGCATTTTGTACAAGCTTTAAACGCTTTTGAAATCGGTTGCAAGCGGCACGGACGATGTCATCGGGTATTTCGTCCCATATTATTTCTAATAGAGACTTAAACTGCTCGAAGTATATGTTTTTTAAATTCTTCAATTTGGCCAACATGCAACCCCATATGCAGAAGTCCAATGGATTCAGGTCTGGAGAGGATGGAGGCCATTCATCCACCGGAATAAAGCATGACACATTGTCCGTGCACCACCTCTGAACACTTTTTGCTTTGTGAGCCGGAGAAGAGTCTTGTTGGAAGCAATATGAATTATTTCCAAAAAGGCTTGATGCGTGAGGTAGCAAATGGTTCACAAGAACTTCATCCAAATAATACTGTGCATTAATTTTGACACCTTTTTCGATAAACATCAGTGGTAGCTTGCCCGATGCACATATAGCTCCCCAAACCATAACTGATGTTGCATTTTGAAATCTTTCAATAGCTTTTTTATTAGTCGGAATGTCGACCATGCTTGTGGCATAAACACGATCATTCTGTGGGTTATGACTTTTCTGTAGCAGAAATAACTTCTCATCAGAAAAAAAAATATTGCATTTTGCGTGTCGCTGAAGGATCAAAACGCTTCTTTCTTGCCGCATTTTTTTTTTGACACTCCGTAAGACCGTGAATAAGTTTTTTTTGTAAGCTTTCATCTTAGGCTTATTTTTAAAAATTTTTCTAATGGTCTTACGGCTCACATAAAGCTTCTTGGCCATTTCTCGTCCCAAAACTGCACAATTTCTTCTGATTCTTTCACGTACAGTCTTAACCAAACCAGGAGTAGTAGCGGTACTTTTGCGCCCTCCGTTCTTTGCTATTTTAGCACTTTCAGTTGACTTGAACCGAGCAACAGTGCGTTGCACAAATCTGCGATTCACTCCTATATTTTTAAACGAGTTAACAATTTCACTAGTTTTTTTTCCTTCCAAATGCAATTTTTGTACAAGCCCTCGTTTTGCTTCCATTGTAACCACACTTTCAACAGATGATATTTTAGCTGACTTATAAATAAATTGATTTCACAATAAACGTAAGACAAATAAATAATAACAGGTGCCTATCTGTGCGGCTTTGTTTAAGCACAGCAACGCTTTAAAGAAGTGCGACACTTATTAGGGCCCACGCTGTATATACCACATACTCTCAAATTTCAATAGCTTTTAAATTATTGATAGAATCAATCAGTAAAATCAATGTATCACTTATCAAACTGTCAGAAACCTGTTAGAGTTGCTTTATCAGTTGAATGTCATTTCAGAAAACCAGTTAAATTGTATAGTTTAATATCGTATATCTTGGAAGTTAGTTGCGTTTTATTAGGTCATCTTTTTATTTAAAGGATATCACAGAGTCAGGCAATCAATTAAATCAGCTAATATGTGATTTCTGTTAACTTAAAGCGCTTTCGATTTGCCTTCCGGCTTTCATTTTGTGAGAAAACTGAATTTGCCAGACTTGAGAGTTTAATTTGTTGCAAACTCTTTTTGCGGTATCATTTGAAATGCTTGCCACACTGTGGATAAGTATGTGCTGTGTATATTCGAACTACAAGCATATGCTGATGATGATTCTCGAAAGCAAAAGTTATGCAGCTTGTCTGTCTGTCTATCAAACTCCCCCCCCCCTCTTATACTCCAACCTACCTCCCCGCTGACCCCATCGATTGTTGTGTTTGGTTTGCTTTTTGGTCTGTTGTTTTCGCCTTCACTTTCCATTTTAGACATTTGCAAATTTGCATTTTGCTGTTATTGAATATGTATGACATACTATAGTATACAGACAGCACAAAAAAAAAAGAAGCAGACACAGCTACCAAACAACAACAACAGCAACAGCAACAACAACAACAACAATATGCTAACATTTGTCCCACGTATTTCATTTAATTTCTGTCGTGTATTTCATTTCAATCGGCTTTTGCTTTTCATTTGGCGCGACTTTCGCGCACCAAATTTTCAATTTGCATATGGAGGGCGCCTGTGTTGCCAGGGCTGGGCAACTATGGCAACTATGTGACACCCCTACCCCCCCCCCCCCTCTACACCCTGGAGAAGGAGAACAGAAATCTATCGGGTCTGCGATGATGGCTCATCCTAAGCGTTTGCCATCAAATTAATGCGCCCAAAAGTCGTGGCCAAAAATTGAAAATAAAACGCGCACAGATTGAAAAAGTGAGTGGCAAATGAAACGTGTCCTGTGCCGGGGAGTGAGGCGGGGAGTGAACCAACGCCTGTGCCAGGATCTGCGACGTGACCTAGCTATAAAGTGGGCGCAGGTGGACAACGACAGTCACAGCTGGAGATACACCTACAGACGGCTGGGCAGTGGAAAATGTTTAATAGAAAAATTATGCACTGATTTGTATTTGGTCTTAATCTTTCTTTTTCCACTCCGCCCCTCCATCACATTCTATTTTTTTTTTGGCTGTGTCATTTTCATGGCTGGCTGACTGGCGCTTATGCAAATCGCTCCACAGGAACTGGAGGACAGGCGAAAAGGACAAACCGGAGCAAGTTCCGAGACGAAGAAATCGCAATCGAAATAAATTGCCAAAGTGTCGTCTGCACTGCGATGCGGATGAATGTGTGATGTGAGGGGGGGGGGAGAGTCGCATGTGGGCGTGGGCGTGGGCGAGTGGGCGTGACTGGGGTCAGGCCGGCTATCGATGGCAGCAATTTCCGGCAGCTGAAGAAAGAAAATGTCGCGTTACATGGCCGAACGCCCGCTGCTCGTCCTCCTCCTCCTCCTCCTTCTCCTTTTAGCTGCCACTCCCCGCACTCGAGTGTCGTAAAAACAAACGCCAAATCCGCCGCATCAAATTGGCTAAAACAAATAAAAAAAAAATTTCAAAAAAACCGAGACGAGAATAAACTCAATTGGAAGGCACTCGAGAAAAAATCCAAGTCGAACGATTTGAGCTGGTTCTTTTTTTTGTTTGCTTTACGCATAACATTTGCAGTTAGTGGCAGAGTCACACTGCCACGCCTCCGAAACTACTAAAGCACTTTTAGAACAATGCCGACTGCAAACTTTATGCCCCTGGCAGCACCTCACCTTCCACCCCTCAGTCTCCTCTCTTAACTCGCCACTCGACGCTCAACGGGAGTCGAAGTCGAGTGTCTTGATCCCCACGCACCGTTCGATTTGTCAACGATTTCAAATGGGTTGCATTTTTATTGGCAAAGCGCTGGAATTTCATTTTATTGGCCATTTCGGGTGACCTTCGTGCCAACAGTGAGAAGAAATATCCAGGCAGAGACTTGGCTGCCATCTGAAAGCTTCAGATACCCTAGAAAGTACGAGTGGAGGGTATACTAATGCCAGTTGACATGAGCAAAGTCTGTTGTCGTTTTACTGTTTGCTACATTGAGTATATAAACTATACATTTGATCTTAAACTTCACTTATATAATATTAAACTTGATTGTAGCATTTGCATCTATTTTAATATGTAAATTGTTGTGGTTACTCCAGATACTTGACAATATTTAAACAATTAAGACATTAAATGAATCAATAAGTAAATAAAGATATAATAAGTGACAGTTGTAGCTTACATTTGAGTTAGGTTTTCAATAAAAAGTATTGTTTTATCAAAACTGAAATGAATATATTGATTCAGCTGATTCCTTTCTCCCATATCTAATATCAATAATTAATCACACTTCTGCTTACAGAAAGCTCTTAATTTAAGCAGTCGTACCTTGTAAACAGCTTGTTACTTGAGCATCTACTGAGTATCTTCAAGTCATGCAATCTCTAAATTGCAACGAGTTTTCGTCTTGTTCTTGGCTAGCAAATTCCGCAGTAAATTGCGCTTGCCAACCAAGTTTTTGCATAATTTGAATTGTTCTCTGTTATTGGTTTTGTGTGTTGAGTTTTCTCAGTTTTTCACAATTTTCTGGCGCTTCGGCTTATTGCAAATTCAATTTGTAGAAGTCGTCTGTCGTGCTGATTCTGAATCTGAATTGAATTATTTTCTTTAATTGGTGGCAATGCAGAGGGAGAGGAAGGGAGAGAGAGAACTCGACCCATAAGTGGCTGCCACAATGATAAACGAGGCCCAAGTACCGCAAATTGCTGTGGCAGCTCCTCAAGATCTCGACTCTCTCAATGCAACTACACAAATGGGGTTAATGGGCTCGACTTGGACTCGAACTCAAACTCAAACGTGGACTGAAAGCGAATGCATTTAGCTGCAATTACATGGCAAATATCAAAATAAACTTGGACAAAAGCTTTTCCTTTGTGGATTTTCTTTTTGCGTGCCGGCAATTAATTTTGCCAACACTCTTAAGACTCTTTTATAAGCACTGTCCTGCTGTTTACTCTGTTTTCCTGTCATTAAGTCGTCTCTCTCCGCGACTTCAACTGATAAATGTCTGTAAATACGGCAAGTGTTGTTGTTGTTGCCTCAGAGCATACTTTCACACTCAGCCAGACAAACCTACAAACCTTCCTTCTCTCCGTTCAGACGACCATCTGTGAGTGTTTCACACTTAATGAAATCCCATGCCACATTTCAGCAGGTGTCATAAACATAATTCACGACAACTACATAACAAATTTAATAATTACCCAAACACAGGGTCACAACAACACAAAGACTTGCAGCTTAATGGCGAAATTCTTGACGAAACTTCAACTTGAGCAAGACTTCTTAAAGACAAACTCGTAAGAGGCCTAGGGTAAAGTGAGTTTTCATCAAGTTTAGCTACCGAATTGACCCAGAGACAAATGTTATTATACGATCTTCAAATGATATGTTTGAAATTTGCAGCAGCTGTTGCAATCGATGACATTGAATTGCTGCAAGATACTGCTAATGAATTCCTGAGTATTATGTAGTACAGTGTAGTACATCATCTGTTATGGATTAGTCACTGGACATGTCCGTAAATCAAGAATTCGCTTGCCTTTGTCTTGATACTATATATATATATCGTATATCGGAGCTGTTGGGCTTATAAAGGCAATCGACACCTTTGGCATTGCCATAAAGTAATCAAATAATGCTGAGTCCAGCATTGATTCACTGCTGATTCACGAATACATATGAATAACAACAGCAGGCAGTCAGTTTATGGCCATGCCAGATCATTTCAGCTGTCGAATTTCTCAATTCACATCCGAGAAATATGTATGTTGAAATCTTGTCATCATGTCATGTTGGTTCTTTGTTCTTAAATATTAGTAAATTATCCCTTTTAGAGTGCCAACCACACTGGTGCACATAATTTGTGGCACAGGCGTGCATAAGTATTTTAAGCATGCCCCAAAAAGAGAATGCCACACAAAATCCATTTGGTGTTAAATTAAATCACTTGAAGATGCCATCGTCGCGATATTAAAAGCGCATAGAATCCAAGTGAAATCACTGTGAGGCGGAGGGAGATTCGAGTCTGTGACTGTGGCGAAAAGAAAAACAAAGGCAACAACAGCAACAGCAACAGCAACAACAAATTGAAATGACCTACATAATGGCCAAGAGCGACAACAAACGCAACAATGTTGTTGTAGTTGCTGGCATGATTATTGTTATTGTTGCCCATCATAGAGCGATGCGAGAGAAACGACGACGACAACTGCATGAATGAATGAACCAACCTCATCATGAGCTAACGAGCAATTTAAGAATTTAATTTATATATATACACACATAGATACAGATACAGAGACACATAGATACAGCGACAGCTACAAAACGGGGCGATCCATGACTGCTGACTGCCACTGTCATTGTATGTGCCGCTTGCAACATGACAGCGGCCAGCAGCAACAGCAGCAACAGCAGCAGTCTTTGGAGCCTAATGACGCAGCCACTTAAGCGCGTTTCGTGTTGTCTCTGTATGTGTGTGTGTGTGCATCAGTTTGTGTGTGTGTGTGTGTGAGCGCGCCACATTGGCTGCGGTTCTTTCGTATGCTGACTGCGTCTGCGGTAGCTGCTGTCGCTGTTGCTGTTGCTGTTGCTGTTGCTGCTGTCGCATTGGCAACATGTAAAAGTAATTGCCAACCCGGATGCTTGGCAGCCAACGCTGCCATCACAGTCATGACTGTGCCACATGAAAGCCAGAAATTAGAAACGGATCTGAAATTAGAAATGCCTCAAACCCAATGCAGCTCTTCACTTCTCGTTGTTGTTGTTGTTGTTGCTGCTGTTGTTGCTGTCAGCCTGGCAATCGCCGTTGCCGTTGGTGCTCTCGTTCCTGGTCACGATGTTTGCCACTTGTTCCTGCCATAATCGTGTGTGGGTGACATTTATATATATAGCATATATAGATACTTATTTTAAGTATACATATACGTTGTATTATGCCAGCTGGCTGCAGCCTTCGAGTCTGCAGTGCCACAGTTTACACTTGGCATGCTGCCCTATATACGCCAATATAAAATCCCTCTTTGCCTTTTCCATTTCCATTTCCTCTGCCTTGTTTGTGTGTGTGTGTGTGTGTGTGGGCGGCATTTGTTGGCAGTGCAATGATTGCGTTTTATGCATTCAAAAATTGGCAATAAACGCGTTCGCTGCTGGCAAACTTTGTCCGCAGCTATAGCCACGTTTGCCATCGATGGACAACGCCAACAACAACAACAACTTTGCCATATAATCTTTTACGCGCACATTAAGCTCACTTACGAGCGAGTTCACGACAATGGACAGAAAGATAGCAAGACAATGTTCCAGAGTTGGCCAACAACGAGGCAACGAGACTCTGCGGCACCTTGTGACATAGACAAGCCAACTGGCAACTGGCAACGGGCAACTCTCAGCTTGCAACTTCAAACTGGCAACTGTTAAAGTTCCAAATGACAGTAGCTGAAAGTGGTCGTTAAGCTTTGGATTACACTTGGTTTATGTGTTAAGAATATGTGCAAACTTCTTCTCTTTGCGAGAAGACCATAAGCTTTAGCATTCACTGCAAAGCTTTCAGCAAGATTAAGTAATTGAACAAACTGAAAGCGCATTTATTTATTGGCCAAGAAGAACTTTTAACTTTAAATTTGTTTCATTGATTTGAAAGCTTACAGCAACAAGATTAAGTAATGGCTCGAAGGAAAGGACAAAACAACTTTCAAATATTGCATTTTAAATAAAGTAAAATATAAGTATGTATTTCTAAGATTAAATGAACTTGCTTTGCTTAATTATTTATTATATTTAATTATAAAGAGCTTAACGAACAAGTTGATGACCAGTGCAAGATTAAGTGCGATTTGTAGCTAGTGTCATTCAGCGAAGAGTATTTAGCACAACAGCAAGTCAACTTGCTATTGTCTGTCCATCTGTCTGTCTGTCTGTCTGTCTGACTGTCCGTCTGTCTGGCCGTCTGTCTGTCTATCTGTCCTTTTGACTGAGGCACATCAGAGTCGTGTTCGTGTGTTACGCCCACCGGCACTTTAATATAAACTGTGAGGCGTGAAGGCGCTGAAGACAGCCGACTGCAATTTAAACTGAACTGAACCGAACTATGCTGAACTAAACCAAACTCGACTCTCGGCTTTGGCGTCAGTCAAGCGTCAAAGCGTTTTCAGTTAAGTTGGGAAAACGTTGCCCAAGTTCTGTCCCCGTCAAGTCTTCTCTTTCAGTTCCAGTGTCTTCGTCTTGAGTCAGTCTTCAGTAAGTAGGTCAGAAGTTTCTGTGGCTATGTGTGAAATTGTTACTTTTACTCTAATATTTTAGCTGCTCTTTAAGTACACACAAAAGCCAACGTGACTTTGTCTCTTTTGCTTTGGATATTTTATAGTAGACGACAGTGTGCTTTCATTTTTATATGTGCAACAGCAGCAACAACAACAACAGCAGCAACAACAAATGTAACAACAATAGAAGTAGCGATTTTAATGTTGGGTGAATGTCATGTTCTGAGACTCAAATGCTGCTCCCACTTCCCCCCAGGCAAGAGCTACTGGTTTTCATTTTATGTTAACCCACACAAAGACACAGAGAGCCAAAGAACCAAAACCAGACAGAAACAGAAACAGAAAGAGAGAGAGAGATAGAGACATTGACAGAGATAGACATGCGAGTTTACTTAAAAGAAGTCTGGACAGATACTTACTTACATTTACAGACTTCAACAGACATGTTCGGGTATTATTCACTCTCTCTCACTCTGTCTACCTCTCTCTCTCTGTCTTTCTTTCTGGTCTTTTGATGAAAATTCTTTGAAGTTTTTAAAGCTGTCGCAGTGTCATGAAATTTAATAGAACACCTGAGCTCAGGTCTCTTCTTTGCAACTTTGTTTAAGGTTTATGTGCTCTTTTAATAAAACAGAATTTTAGAAGAACAGAACAGTGAACACAGCTGAATCCAAAAGACATTAAAGTCTTATCGAACTAACTTTAAGTTCTCATTTAATTTTCAATTAAATTATAAATAATCTGAGCAGCTTTTATAGTTAAATGTGAAGTATAAAGCCAACTCTGACCGAATTAAAGGCCTAAATTCGCTTAGCTCCGGGTATAATTCAGAAACACAACTCAAGGTGTCTTAATTTCATACCAAACAACAAAAGCCTACAACAAGACAATAAAGAAAGAAACTGGAAAAAATAACAAACTCCATTACAAATCAGAACTGCGGTAAAGTTGAAAAGCGCTCTGTAATTATGCCTTCGGTTTTTTTTGGGGGTTATTTAGGCGGCTTGTTTAGAGGGGGAGTTCGGTGTGGGCGGGTGTGGCGGTGGGGGTTTTGATTGAAAGTTGAAAATGGCTTTTTGGGCTTTGCGCTTGAGTTTAAGCGCCCACTTACATTTAGTGGAGCAATCTAATGCTAAACCCAACTCAGTCCACTCGCAACTCGCTCGGGGTCGGGCTTTGGGTCTGGGTACGAGCAAATAAAAAGCGAAACAGAAAACGCTTTGTCAGCTCGGCCAAAAACTCGAAACTCAAACTCAAATTGTATTCATCCATCTAGCCATCCAGTCAGCCATCCATCCAGCCATTCATCTGTTTGGGCAGCTCTTGTGAAAAATCATTATTTAATTTGCTATTTTCCATGCTCTTTATTCTCCCAATTCTTCTTCTCATATTTTTCATTGTTGTTTCCAAAGAAAATGTGCCAATGTTATTATCTTTAGATGCTTAGTAATATTTGCACTAATTATAAGCACTGACTAGAGTTGTATGTATATAAGTATTTATGTTTATTTGGCCTGTCGATTGCCTCATTTCATTCATCTGAATTATGCAACAAGAAGCAGCCAGAGAGTGAGAAAGAGACGAGTGGAAAGTGGCAGACAAAAGGCAAATAAATAAAATATTTATGTTAATTAAATTAATACAAAATTCGCTTTCAGTGTGCAAATTCGTTTTTGCTTTATTTAATTAGTGTCTGTTTTGCACCTCAATGCAGTCCACAATGCCACGCCCCTGCCCCTGCCCCATCGCCCGTCCCGTCACTTTTTAGTTTCGTGTGCCTGGCAAATTTTTCATTTCTGCTTTCCGTTTTACTTATTTTTTTTCACCTGGCCACTTTTGTTTTTAGACGTGTTAATTATGCGCCAGTTGCTGATTTCTTTAGACGATTTCAGACTCTGCTCCGGTTCAGCAATTCACGTGTCTGCGCTATAAGGAAAATGCAATTTTCCAGGCTCGTTATATTTATTTTATGTCATTCTCTGTGGAAAAGTTCATTAATTGCGAGTTCAGGAATGATTAATTAAGGGAATTCAACTATGCTTCTATTATATTCTGTGTTGTATAAGATTATTCTAAGCTATTAGAATAATCAAGATATTTCCTAACATTTTCCGACCTAGAGTTATTTGAAATATATGTTAATATTTCTGAAGAAAATTTTTGTCATTCCCTTTGATGTGGCAGACAATTTCATCAATAACTCCGCACGTTGCCGTTTCCCACAGCTTCAGTTGCTTTGCATATTTCGTTGCCCTTTGCCACCGGCCCCCACTCCCCACCCCCCGCTAAGCTGCAAGTTCTAAGTACACGGCGCACTTTTGTGTTGTGTTTGCTGAATGATTTCTTAGCTGAATTGTAAGGAGAACTCAAATTGCAGAGCCCCCATGTCGAGGTGGCAACGACCTCCCAGACACTGGCAACAACAAAGAAGCCGCTGGCAACGTGTGGCACCATCGCTGCGTGTTGCACCAACAAGAACAACAGCAACAACAACAGCAACAACAACAACAAGATGATTGATTAACGTCAAATTAGCATCACAGCAAGCAACAGCATTGAAATACAAAATACTTAAAGATACAGATACAGATACAGATACATTTAGATTGCAAATGAGGCTGAACTAAATGCAGCACACCTGAAATTGAAGATGCAATTAAATGGGGAGTGGGCAAGGGAGGCAGGTGGAGGGTTTGTTAATTGCAGGTGAAACTTGCATTCGGTAATTAAATCATTAACTAATTGCGCAGTTATTGCTTGCCATAGAAATACAGCTAAATATCGAGTATAAAACTTAGACTTATATGTCTAGAAGCTACTTATAAACGTGTCTACTGCTCGTCTGTCCGTCTGTCGGTCCGTCCCTCTGTGCGTTTGTCTGACGCTTTTGTTGCTCTGCCTCAAAGTAGTTCAGGGGCAGCTTAGTAAACAAGTATATCACAAAAAGCGGCTCAGAGAAGCAGCTAACTGACATTAAGTCAGTCAGTGCGTCAGTCAGTCAATCAGTGAGTCAATCCGTCAATCAGCATTAACATTAACGGCCAGTTGCATTTTAATTTATAATTAATTAATTGCAATTTGTAATTTGCCAACATTGACACAGTTTTCGCGCCGTTCAATGTAATAATTAAAAAAATAAGAAAAAACTTTCCATTTTGCTGCTACAGTTTTTCATTTAAATGATGGCTTTTCCGGATGTAAGCGTCACATTCACAAGAGACTGCACAATTTTCAATTGATTAAGCAATTTCATAGTTTGCCCAACAACAACAACAACAACAACAATAAAAGCGAATGCCAAAGCAGTTGTTAAGTTCATTTCGATAAGCACTTTTTCAAAAGATTGATTAAAATTTCGTTCCACTCGCAGTAACTGTAAAAAGGAGACCATGCCCCCCAGCAAACAGCCCCTTTTATGTGAGGCGGGTCGTAAAATCCGTCCATAAATTTCCAGCAGTTGCCCCTCTGCAATTAGCCAAAGTTTTATATAAGTTTACGAGTCTAACAATTTTAAGAGTTTGCACTAATCACAGCCACTCCAAATGGCCGAGCACAGTTTGCATCAATTTCGTTTTATTCATTTCATTTATTGCGAAAATCCCCAAACAATCTTAAAGCACAATTTATTGCTTAGTTAAAAACTTAATTTTAGCAAAAATATATAACTTAAGTTTAACGCCTGCAAGCTGGGAATACTAATTATATTTAACTCTAATTATATTTTAAGTTTTAGCTAGCAAATTCATTAACAGATGTCAAACTGAAAAATGGAAAGATAAGCTAAGCAATTAAGGCTTTCGGAAAATTGCCTTAGATTGTTTAACTGATATTTCTGAATATATGTAGATATAAAATATTATAAAATATATAATATTAATTTATTTATTTAAGAAATGAAAGCAATTAAAAGGGAATGACTAGTCGAAAGTTTAACTAATATCTTCTATCACTTCTTCTGCTCTAACTTCTGAAAGAGAAATGACAGTTAAAATTGGTGTTAAGGAAACACAGAGAAGCTGTTCCAGACCTCTTCATGATATAATTGAATCGTTTCACCTTAAAATAACTATATATATATATGATTATTATATAATTTTAATACCTACATATTTTTATAGCAGCATTAAAGCTTCAGAGAGCATCAGAGAACGATAAGACTTTATTTGTTTTGTTCTTCGTCTTTCGTTTCGCATGTTTCATTCTTTTCATTTTTTGTATTTTTATACTTCTATTGTTGTTGGCCGATTTACCTTTTGCTTTGCTATTTTGCGTACTCATTTCCGTCGAGGTCTGTGCGATGCGCTAAAAAGATCTTATTTATCATGACAAGACAGCTGATGAAACATTAAAGCCGCGGCCCCTGAACTCCCCAACTCGCAGTGACAGCTCACATGGCTCACAGATAGATCAAGTCAACGACAGGGCGAGGCCTCAGGTAACACCCTTTTCCTTTGACAGAGCCAAAGCGACAGAAGATAGATAGGGATAGAAGGGGAGTGAGAGAGAGAGAGAGAGACAGAGAGAGAGAGAGTTGTGTACATTTAATGGCGCATCATAAAAATCCACAAAATCCTCGGGCGACAACATCAAATTATTAAACATAAATTTCCGGCCATAGCCGGTTTGCCTTTTTATGCACGTAATTTTCCAACAATTTATCATTCGTTTGCTTAAATTGCTTCGATGACACAAAAGTGGGCAACGTCCCATTGAATTTGGGCGTTTTGGGCTGAAGTCGTCTTCGTATTGAAGTTCAGATTGGGGTTGGGGTGGAGGGTTTTGGGGCCAGGACGCAGCTGCTCGCCTATAAATATTTCGGCGTCTAATTGTTTGGCAAGCCCCGTGCTCATCCCACTGTCTACCCCCTAAAGGGGTTGTCAACACACACAAGAGTCTGTGGCCATAAAGAAAATGCTGCCTGTGTCCGTATCCTTAAACGAGTCTCCCTCCCCCTCCCTCTCTCTCTCTCTCACTCTCTGTCTATCTTGTCTTCTCCCTCCTTTATGTCTATAGCTTCGTCTCCGCCTCTGTCTGTATCTGTGTCCTAATGAATTTACGCACACACGTCGTCTCTGACGTCGTCATCCTTGCACTGTGGGACTTGTGCAAATTGTATAAGTCAAATACTATAGCTGACAAATTACAGCTATTTCAGCAGGAGTAGATGTATGTAAGGTATTAGATTGTTTAATGAAAGTAATAAACATGTTAATTAGTCGCTGCTAACTTTGCTTTATTATTAAGTTACAAACTATGAAATTCATTTATAAATAGCAGTAGCTATTATATTTTGGCTTTGACTACCAACACACATGTCTGCGATTTGAACCCGGAACTTCGTTGTCATTTAAAGAACGTATCCACCAAGGTGGGCATTATCAAATAATTTTCTACAATTAAACTACAATTTGGTTATCTTAATACGTGGTAAAATCAGAAATTTCATAATTGTTTAATTGTTCAAATTATTTGGCAATTACTAATAATCTGTGAATGAATTTCTAAACGTTGGCAAAGTCCAACTAGCCCACTGTGCGACGTCGCCGTCTTTTAGTGCTGTTCCTGCAGCGTCTGCGTCTCATAAATTGTCCTTGCTCCTTTTTGTGTGTGTTGGCTGGCAAATGCGCAAAATATTCTACGTTGTTGGCCATCCGCATTCGCATCCTCCAGCTTCAGATTCAGTTTGAGCTCCAGCTTCAGCTTCAGCAGAACCTCATCGTCAGTCTCATCCTTGTTTTCCCTCTGTTTCTGTTTCTCAGTCGCATCGTCATCATCTGGTCGTCTGGTCGTCTGTTCGTCTGTCTGCCTGTTTTATTGTGTTCGGTGCGCAAATTTTGGTCTTTCAGCTCATAAATCAAAAACATTACAACAATTGTCGCACACTCGCTGCGCTTTTGTTGCCTTTTCGCCTTGCCACTGCCAATTTGCACGCGCCACGAAACAAAACAGCTGCCAGCAAGACCTCTTGGTCCTGTTTTGCCCTGGTTTTCCCTGGTCCTAGTCCTGGCAAGTGTGTCCTTGCTGCCCACCTGCTCATCGCAAAGAGAGAAACTATGCTTATTTCCCTTGAAAATTTGCCCAAAAATTTTTAAACCAGCTGCAGCTGAAAACTAACAAAAGAATTGTTTATTCTTTGCAGATCCCCCTCGGAGCGTTCCGGAAAGGGCTGTTGTGGCCAATGGTTTGCTGGACCGCCGCTGCGCGCCCTCATTGCTGTTGTTGCACTGGGGGGCGTGGCCTGCGCCCTCGGCGGAGCAGCATTGGGCGCCACAGGGCTCGCTGGACCACCGAACTCTCATCTGACGGCGGCTCTCCTAATGATTGGTAAGTAAAGAGCATCCCACATTTGTGTGTACAAATTGCAAAAATATATTACGTAATAAATGTGTGTACAATTATGTGTGTGTGTGTGTGTGTGCGAATGTGTGTGTGCACTCATTCACATATGGGCAAAAGTCGAACAATTGATGAGGCCACAAATATGGCATTAAAACGTCGCGTCGCGTCGACTTTTCACGATGTTTACACAAGTCGCACATTTGTTGCCATTACTTATATGTGAATTTGCTGTTATTGTTATTGTTGTTTTGTCTGTTTGCCACATACAACAATTTCTACAATTATCACAGCCTTTGTCGTTGTTATTGGGTTTTCTTGTTGCCCTTTTGTGAGAGTGTGGCAAGGGGGGGGGGCATCTGCCTGACCCAGTTCGAAGAGCAAACAAATTTGTAAAGACACAAAATGTGTCAATATTGTCAGAGCATTTAGTTCCGGTTACGAGTTTTATCAGCTATATAATAGAAGTGTATATACTATATATAGACCGATAGATAGTAAATATCTTTGTTGACTTGCTGTGGGTGTATTAGATTCATTATTTAAAGAAAAACCAATGGAAGAAATGTGTCAAGTTTGCTACTTAAATTAAACAGCAATTGTTGAGTGTGAGTCTTATATATATGAAATTAATCTGAATAACTGGGCAGAATTAATTTCATTTGATTAAATGTAACGCTGTGAATATTTGCAAGTATTTCTGGTATAATTTGTCATGAGTTAACAAACTTCATTCATGAGTCATTCATTTGATTCTCATTCGCTTTCTGCCCAAAAGTTCAGCCAGCAGCTGTCGAGTCACTCGACAACTCACGTAACTCTGCAAATACAGTGGGGCCAAGTGCACAACGACCACGTTTCGCTGCTCCGACTCAAGTTCCGACTTTGAGTTTGAGTTTGAGTCTGTGACCGGGTCTGGGGTCTGTGCATTACTTATGTATACGAAGCTCTAATCAATTGCCGGTCGCGTTTACTTGGGGCACTCGAAGCGTGACATTGCGCCATTTTCTGGCGGCAATTACCAAAAATTGTCGAGTTGTAACACTGAGTTTTACATAATTTAATGGCAATCAAGTCAGAGTCGGCACTGCGACGGGAACGGGGACGGGGACGGGGCTGAGACGACTGCTGCATATGTCGCTTATTTATAATGTGAGGTCTTTGGCTGCTTCAATGTACTCATAATAAACGCACAAATTGCAGTGTGTGTGTGTTTTTTTTCTCTCTCATCCATTTCATTTTCGGAGCGTAAATTGCTCATGAAAATGAGCAATGAGCAACAGCAAGAAAACGACGACAATTTTCGCTAATAAAATTGTAGCTAGCTTTATTGTTGACTTTAATCAGCTGGCGGGGCAGTTAGAGGCAGCTTGAGGTAGTTTCAGGCAGCTAGAGGCAGCTGACAGAGGTCTGGGGGTCTCAGATGATGCCACGCTCGACTGACACTGCCACTGCCACTGCCACTGCCACAGCTACTGGCCGTGCCACATGCAGCTGTCAGTTGTCAAAAGGAAAGCAGCGACCTGCCTGTGTGCGAAAGTGAAAGTGGATGCTGAGACTCAGTTGGAGTCTAAAACTAAGACTCTAAGACTGAGGTCGCTCCACTCGAGCCTCCAATTGCTTTAAGTGGGCTGGTAATTGCGCGCCACGCCCACACAGCGTTTGACGTCTAATTAAATTTTACAGCACAATCACAATGGCAAATAGCAAGTAGCAAATGATTGGGCGAGCATTTTCAAATTGTTTTTTATGCTTTGCTTTTAATTTATTTATTTACTTACCTCAACTAATAGCAGTCGTAGAAGAAGAAAAGTATCTTAGCCATCAAAATAAAAGTGAAAAGTACAATTTTAAAATGTAAGCTTAAAAGAGACATGCAAATCTCTGTATAATTAGAATTGGAAACATGCCGAAGAGTTATAGAAAATAAATTCCTTATATATATATATATTTATTGCTAATTTCTGTCTCCCTGGTTGTCTTTGCAGGCGTTGGCGTTGTGCTGGTCACGGTGAGCGGAGCTGCCTGGCGGATGACAGCACCTGGTGGCCAGAGCTGCCTCGGACTCGGCACCAGCGTCGACTTGGCCCGCTGCGGACGACGGCCCTGCACTCGGGGCGGAGGTGCACCCCACGGTCTGCTCTATCCAGAGTTTCAACATCGCCCACCGCCACCCTCCTACCAGGCCAGCATGCAGGAGTATCGTCTGAGGTGGGTTGAATACGAGTATACATATATGCAGCTGTATGAGCTGTAGAGTTGTAGCAAAATGGTTGAGTATGACGCATAATTGTGGCTGTGTTAAGGGACGCAGGACAACTGCGGACATGCTCGGCTAACCACATCCGTTCGCATGTCCTTGCGCAATTAATGGCATTATGTAATTATGCACTGGCTGAAAATGCGATTTTTACTCTTATTTACTTGCTTTTCAAAGGGAGCATATGTACTTACCAAAGGAGCATAGATAGAATACAGCTTCTGTTTATATATATATCAGTTTGACTTAGGTCAGTTACAAGTCAGACATTTTAATAAAATTATTAGTTAATGGTATATATGTTATACAATAAATAGATGCATTTATTGATGGGATCTATCTCTTAATAATATAATTCGATATATACTATAATAATCTATATATTCACTGGAGTTTCAAGACATTATCGATAGATTGTATATAGAATTGAGTTTACTACCATTTGTCAGTGTTGTTGTGATATGTATTAATAAATTGTAATCAAATTGTAACAACTAAAGTTATACCAACTAAGCAATTTAATATTTGCATATGAATCTGCTGTCGAATCTACAATTAGAGCCTCATCATAGTCATCAGCTGGCAGTTAAAGTTAATTAAAATTATTCATGTATAAATTAGGAAAGTGATCATTAAATATGGCATTTCGTTGGGGAATTATCTTTTTGGCCATTGTGCTGCTGTCAACATTTCAGCATATCATCATCATCATTAGATGATGGCAAACTCTCTTTTAGCTGTTACTCATTAACGTTGCCAGTCACATTGTAAGGGTATCAGAGTTTCGATAGATGTAGAAGATATATACACACTTTATACAATTTTTCACTTACGTTTTCACTTACGTTGCCTGTCGCAGGGCATTAACAATAACAACTACTACAACTACAACAACAACAATCATAATAATTACAACTCTTTATTATTGTTGTTGCAGACTTTTGCTTTTGGACCGCGATCGCCAAAATGGAGTTGTGCGTGGCAACTCGCCGCCACCCACATATCGATCTCATGCCGGCAGTCTGCTGAGGTAAGTGTTCACTTCCGTTCGTGTTACCTTCCGGCCCCCCCTCCCCGCAATAATAAGCTTTGAATTTTGCCCCATTTCCACGCCCCCTTTCGTGAGTTATTTGTAAAGTTTGGCGCTGCAACCACAAAATGTTTACAACGCACAGTTCGAGGTTGGAATGAAAATGAGACGCTTAAGGAGATGAGGGAGGGAAGAAGGAAAGAGGGAAAGCTATTCGAGGGTTGCAGCATCAGCTGAAGCGTTGGCGGTTTGGCTTTGTGCGGTTTTTGGGGGGTGTTAACATTGACACATCGCTTGGGGTTGCCCCACAAACTTCTGGCAACAATTTTTTAATGCGGCAACAACCGAAAACTTTAGACGCCTGTCAATGGTTTTATTTGTTTTTGGCTCTTTCTTTTTTTTGTTTGTTATAAATGATTTTTGTTGGTTTCGATTTGAGGGGGAGGCGTCAGAGAGGAATTTGCAACTTAATTGAATTGAGCACCGAGCGAGTACTTCAAACAGGCGCCCAAATGGCAAACAATTTAAATACGCAACAATCCGATTGTCGGCCACTCAAGTGCCAGGAGACAGGACAACCAGCCGGCCAACCAGCCAGCCAGCCAGTTAGCCTTCCAAACAGGACATTGTACAGACAATACAGACAGCAAATTGAAACAATTGAAATGACAACGAAACGAGGCGCCACAGTAGTCACAATTGAGTGGGAGTGTCCTCCATTTTTGGGGTGGCAGGGGCAGGGTCAGGATAATTGCCGCTTTGATCGCATAATGGCTGCTAATTAGAAAAGTTTACTTTTTATTGCGTTACAAAAATATTGAGTTGCGACTGAGGCTGTAAATTTCCGCTCTGCTAAATACGCAAAATACTCAAAGCCTGGGTACTCATGAATGTATTCACCAAACAAATGCAAATTTATGGCAAATTAATTTGCCTGTAATGACACACAAGGCCACATGCACTTAAATATTTATGCCATATAATGGAAATGAAATGAAAAGCCAACAACAAATGAAACCACAACACCAGAGACAACAACAACAACAACAACAGCAATAGCAATAGCAAGAGCAGAAGCTTTTTCTGTCCAGGAAAAGCGTAGAGAAGTGGAAAACAATTGAAAATGCTGTAGGCATCATCATGCTCGACTTTGAGATAAACACAAATTTCCACACATTTTCATATATATATACATATATATTTTCACACAGCTGCTAAGAAAAGAAAATTTTAACGGCCGCCTGAAAGTATGCTGTGTTTATTGTTGCGGGAATTGCTGGTTGAAGAAAGTTTAAGTGAAACTTAATGTTTGCCCACTGAGCGTATATACCCGCTGTAAACGCAGCGTAGGGTGTGGAAAGTGACAGAGAAGAATGTCAGAAAAGCAAAAACTTATGCAAAGTGTGCGGCAAGGAATCACAGCATACTTTTAGGCAGATCTCGAATTTGTATGAGTGTGCGTTTGTGATGGCATATTCAAATGATGTAAGAACTAACAAAGAAATCTGTGAAATTTTGCAAAATATTTACACACACGCGCACACTTGAAGAGGCTTTCTGTTGCATAACAAGCAGGCGAGTGTTAAAAGGCAATCTGCGAAAGGCAGGCCGGGACATGGATTATGGCCAGGACGTGGGGAGAAACAACGAAGCTGTTAGCCAAGTCAATTAAACAAACAAAGACGAGGCCCAAGTGCCGAGTGCCTGCCAAATTGCCTATTATGTCAGAGAGAGAGAGAGAAATGGAAATAGTGAGTGTTAGAGAGGGAGATTTATACAGATATGGTAAAGGGCCTCTTCCTTTGCAGCTGACTTAGTTTTCCTGTTTCCCTTCGCATTGAATCTTTGTCGGGAACAATTAAATGCAATTTTACATACTTCAAATTGCTTTATACAATTTTGAAATTTACATTTTTGCATCTCAAAATCTGCAACCTACGAAATTACAATTTGCCATGTCTATAACTGTGTGTGTGTGTGTGTGTGTGAGTGTGTGTGTGAGTGTTGACTTTGTTGCTAGCTCTGTTGACTGAAGTGTGAAGTCTGCAGGATTTGTCAGTCTGAATGGCAACAATTGCCCAAGCGCCTTTTGTTATTTAAATTGACAAAGTCGAATGCAGACACAACGGAATCACCTGCCTACAAGATATATGGATGCACAGATACAAGATACACAATCGTAGATACACAGATAGTTGGTGGGTATGCAAATTTGTGCATTGACTTTGTCTCATGTCAGCCACAGCTCAAATAATGCATGCACTCCATGTGCAACTCAATCCAGTTCTCATTCCCAACTCACTCAATGTCTTCATCTCTACTTCTTCGTCTTCTTGCAGAGCTCCGTTGACCACGTTGCGCTCGGGCATTGGCAGTGGAGGCGGAGGCGGTGGCACCATCAGCAGCAGCATGGGCGGCTCGGAGTACAGTCTGCCACCTAGCTATCGGTCCAGGAATGCCACGCCCGCCTCCCTCACGCTGCACAGCGAACGGACCATTGAGACGGCACCCTCGGGTCGCCTGCTGGCCAATGAGGACCTGCCGGAGCCATCGGCGGAGCAATTGCCCGACTACAGTGCGCTGCAGTCGAATACATTGCTCACCTCGGCCATTGTCGAAATCGAGTCGAGGAATCGCAGCCAGAGTCAGGAAAACGCGGCCAAGAGTCCGGCGACAACGGCAGCGACAAAGGCCAAAGACCTGGTGACCATTGTGACCATATCGCAGGCCAACAGCGGTCTAAACGTGCAGCCAGGTGGAAGGGCGCAGACACAAGTGCCAGCTCAATTACCTGGACAGGCCAGTGCACTCGATCAGATCGATATATTGGCCCATTTGTAGCCCCCCTGTGCTCGGAGAAAACGGAAGCTGAAATCAAGCGGAAAACATGGCGAACCATACGAAAAGTCCCAGCAGTTTTCTTCTTCTACTTTTTTTTTTTGTTTGTTACTATTAAACACTCGTTAACCCAAAGGTATTTATTTGTACGATACGAAAACTAAAACTCTGCTCCTACATGAATATATATGTATAGATATAACTCTGTATCTATTCATAAGCGGCATTTAGATAGTAAGATATGTTTGTTGTACTTGAATGTGTTGAATTTATTTTTGTAAGCATAAGAAATGCGCTACGTATCTATTACGAACTATAATTAACATACGAGTATTAAAATATTCCAAAAAAAAATCGAAAAAAAAGGAAAGAAAAGTAAAATGGCAAGAAAAGCGCAGAAAACCCCAGGAATTCTGATATGTAAATAACAATTTCGAGTGCATTTCTAGCATGTGTTAAGTGTAGATTTTCCCCATCCCCCAAATAAACCCAAATCTCACATATATAGTATTCATATAGAGCTGTTTAGCTGAGTACTATATATGTGTATAGATATATATATATATACTTATATATATGTGTGAACTCTGTGTAAATTCGCAACGGAACGCTACGGTGACAAATTTTGCGCGCATTTTCGAATAACGAATCAAACGGAAACTGAAACTGATTTCTGAATGCGTTTCAAACAAAATAAATGAATAGATAAAGAAATGTAGGAATGAAAAAAAAAGAAAGAAAGAAATGGCTCTTTTCCGGTTTTCTCTTACGAATCAATTCCACTAAAATATGCACAGTTTTTTTTCCTTTTTGGATCGTTTAAGTACAATACAAGTCGTTTGTTTTAGCTATATTTGTGGAATTGATGCGAAAGTGGAACTCGGAATTGGCGTACTAATTATAAATAAATTGGAGCGGCATACGCAAATCAGATGCGTGTGCTATGATTATGAAATACTGATACGGATACAGATCGTGCATAAGTACAATACAGAATATAAATATAAAGATATATATATATATAGATTTACTTAAAACTAACTTAAAGTCCTCTGTGTAATGTGCAAGGCTAAATAAACTAAAAAGCAAACATCTGCAAAAATGTAATGTTGAAAAATGCTACGAAAACCGCAAATTGTTTTTTCTTTCCGCCTGCCAGCGTTCAGCAACAAAAGGGCGTAACTTCCTTTCACACCGACACCCACATACACCCACATACACACACATCGACAAACTAACACACACGCACTCACATAGTCGTATATCCTGCTTAATCTAGCGTAAATTTGTATTGGCCGAAAGGCCTTGGTAGCTGGAGGCGCAGTAAGTGGTCCAGCGATTAACACCCCCGGCACCGCAAAAATGTGGAGCGAACACAAAAATTGACACCTTATTTCATTGGCCAGAAAACTGAGAGAAATACGCTGGAGGAAAACGTGGGGAAAATGGCATGAAAGTGCCTGCACCGAACAGTTTGTATATCGCTACGAAAAATGCCAAATGAAAACAACAAAAATTGGTTGAGCATGAAATTGCTCCTGGCTGTCGCAATGGTACGTGTGTGTGTGCGTGTGTGTTTGCTGTATGTGTACTTCTGGCAGTAAAGCAAAAGCTGTTGCATACTTTTCGGCTGTCAACGAAATACGTGAGGGCAGCTAACCGGAAGCCTTAAACGATTATGACATTATGTTCTCCGCATCAACTACACACTCTCGCAAGAACACAAGGACGCTCGAATTGTGCGAGTTACTCTAAAAGAATGATGATGTCCAATATACCGAAATAATGAGTGAAAGGCTTGACGGAATAATGAGGCAGATGTGTTTGTCGAAAAGGAAAGGAATATGGCAATTGGTAGATACCCTCTCAACATTTAATGAAAGCTGTGGATAACATAGATCTGATTGCCATTATCGATTTATCGAGTGTATTCTTGTAGGTTTATCCATAAAGAAGACAGCTAAGAATAGAAGAACATCAACAACCATCCAAATTAAAGAACCACAATTAAACGCGAAAAAGATTTCGAAATTTATTGTTCTGTTGATTTGGTGCAAAGTACAATCAATTACAGATGTCTCTCGATTAGGTTTACAACATAAAATTTAAAGTATCATTTAAATTAAATTTGTAGCTTAATAAATTACGATCGCAACGAATTGATTTTTAGTGATTTTTGATAGTTTGATAAAGCATTTCATAAATTTTTACTGCTGACAAGCCGATTTCCTTAGCAATGACTACGTTCCGATTAGATGCGGATGTGAATGCGGATACGGATTCGTTTGATGTTGGAAATTTAGGCGATTTGAAATCCTTTCGCGCGGTTTGTTAGTTGGTTTGTCAACAGCATCGGTTTCACACTTCAACTAAATAACTTTTGTGAAAATACATATAATAATAATAATAATAATAATAAGTAATAGGTGTAGTGAGTGTGTTTGTGTGTCTAACTCGGTTATATGATATAATGAATAAATAATATAATCGTAAGCAGATTGACGGACACTTAGTTATGTCGTTCTGTATTCCGTATTCTCCGTTTTTCTTTTTTATCGATTTCGTGTCGTTTTGTAGTTTTCTGTATTCTGTTTTCTGTTTGTGTTTGTGTTTCACTCATTCATTTAAAATTAGGATAACATTTGTGTGCACAATTCAAAATTAAATAAAATATATAAAATAAACAAAAAGGAAGTTCTATTAATTGGGCATCCTTTAGTTTGATAATTGCAATAAGTAAGTAATAAGCTATGCGATTTCATAGTTAGTTAAAGAGTCTCGCTTAAGAACTGTTAATCGCTGTCTCTAAACTGTTTTCTGAATTTGAATTGTTGTTGTTAGTGTGCGTGATCCCTGAAGTCCATCGTCGAGCCATATTCGATCTATTCCGATCTGTGGTCCCCTTAGCGCGCATGATTCTTGCAGAAGGGACGACCGCCCTTGTTGTAGAAGCTCTGACCCTCCAGGTTTTGTTTGCAGAACTGTCAAGAAGAGTGAGGTTTAACTGAGTGTCATTATGAATCGAGTGAGTGTACTCACAGTGCAGTTGAAGCATTGGCTATGATAGTTGTGGTTGAGTGCCTCCACCCATCTGTCGCCGGCCTCAACGGGGAAGCCGCAAGCGTAGCACTTGGTGGTGAAGAGCTCGTTCCAGTCGGCCTCGCAGAACGCATTGCCGTCCTCCAGGAAGAAGGGCCTGTTGCCAAAGACCTTGCCGCACTGGCCACAAGTGAAGCACTCGGGATGGAAGTGCTTGCCAATGGCATTCAGACAATCACCCTGAATAATAGACGTAGAATATTAGTAAGGGACTTGGGCAGGGATTTCGCTCAGTTGCTTGCCTTGATCTTGCCAGCGCACTTGCTGCACGTGGGCGCCAAGAACTTCTCGAAGCAATACTCGCAGTAGAGATCGCCCTTCTCCTCAACGAAGCCGATGTCCTGCAGTGGGCGACGGCAGTTGCCGTTCACGCAAATGAAATGGTCCGGGCACCAGATGCGACCCAAAGCCGTGATGAAAGGTCCTCTGCAAGAGTCAAGGCAGACACAGAATTGGTATTTATTTCAATAGGGAAACGGAACATAGAAGTAAGTAAACACGAAAAGAACTGCAGACGCAAAGGGAGGCAGGGGGAGGCGCAGGCGGCTACTTACGAGGTGATCTCCTTGTTGCACTGACAGCAAATCGGACGCTTGCCATCCTTGAGCAACTGACTTACGGCCTTCTCGTTCTCCTCGGACATGGGACCCTGGGCATCCGCTTGGGGGCCCAAGGCCTTGACGCATACACTGAAGCTGGGCGTATTTGTCTGACTGTTGTTGCTGATCGTACTGTTGTTGTTGTTGATGTTGCTGTTGTTACTGTTGTTGCTGTTGTTACTGTTGCTGCTGTCGGTTGCAGAACTCGACATGGGCTCAATGTACGAGCGACGATCTGCGCGTGTGGCATGTGTGGCACCTGTGCGCCGCAGATTGTTTCTGAATGCCACAGGCTCTGGTGCCTGTTGCTCTGTCGTCACCTTGCCACTATCACAAATGTCAAGGATCTTACTCATCGGATGCTGTGGAGGCAGTTCGACTTGCAACGTCTGCTCCACACGTGCCACCTGCGGCTGAGCCTGCTGCTTCGGTTGCTGCTGCGGCTGCTGTTGCTGCTGCGACTTCTGTTGTTGCAACGGAGGCACGGCGACAACCGACTGCAATGCCACCGGCTGCGTGGGATCAATGTGCTTGAAGTCCTCCAGATCCAAGCGTTTGCGCACAATCATCGGACTCTTGGTAAGATTGGAGCTGCTGTTGCTGCGCAAACTCAACGTGCTGCCAGCATGCGAGGGCGTGGCACTGGCATTCCCAGCCAGACGTGCCTCCAGCATATTGGATATGATCTTGCCCGCCTCTTGCATAAAGGCATTTGTCTGCTCGCCCATGTTGATGCGGCCAATGGACTCCGCCAACATGGCGGTGGCATCAGAATCTGCCTCTGTTGTTGCACTCGATGTGGCAGTTGTATCAGCATTCGATTCGTTGTCAGTTGCCCTTTGGGGGCGTGGCAGCGTGGCGGTTTGATTAGCATGCAAGTTAATAGGCTTGGCAAGGGGAGCTGAAAACAGAACAAACAAGGGCGGGTTAAGACAATGAACATGCAAGGGATTAGAGCGGTATTAAAGTGGACAAATATCAATGATCACGCAGGAAAAACTGCTTTACAGATCTCGCTGAAAGGTTCGTCAAAAATGCTGCTTAAAACTAAGTTAATTAAACAACATCAAAACTTATTAATAAACGTCTTCTCGACTTAAATCTAAGTTAATTCGGTTAACAAGTTGAACGACAAGAGGATTTGGTCAACAACGATCTTCACATCTTAACACTAAGTTAATTCAGTCAGCAAGTGGAACAACAAAAGGGATATAAACAACAACAAGAACTGCAATATTTTGGGGATTGCCATTGATCTTCACCTGATCTGCACGTTGCAGCTGTTGCACAATGGGATGCGTACGCCGGGTCCGGCGGCCTTGTTGAGAATGCCGCGTCCTCGCTTGGGAGCCGATGTGGCACCAAAGGCGCCGCTCTTGTTTCCAGGACCTGTGGAATCATCAACACTTGAGGTTAGATCGCTTAGATTTGGCGGAAATACAGCTGGCGCAGGCGCAGTGGGCGTGGCAGCGGCTGTTGATTTTGGCTTTGATGGAGCCAATGGAGCTGCGATGGAAGCATTATTGGTGTTAGCCAAGTTAGCCAGCGTAGCTGCAGCTGCTGCTGTCTTATTGCCATTGCCGGGTCCTGCGCTCCTGAATGCGTTACAGGCTTGATTATTAGTCGTGGTAGTAATAGCAGAAGCTTTGGTTAGACTGGCTTGCGCCGACCTTGATGCTGATGCGGATGTTGATAACGATGATGATAACGATGACGATGCAATTGCAGATGTTGCTGGTGTTAGAGAGGAGTTCGCGGCATTTGTGAGTGCGCTCTGAGTGCGCAGCATTTGCTGAGATGCAGACGTCGAATTGCTGCCCAAGGAGAAGGCTGACTTCTGCTGCTTCTGTAGCTGCTGCTGCTGGAATCCTGGTGGAGGTCCTAGCAGCTTGTTCGCTGTGTTAGCGAGTCCATAGACGGGAGTAACCGGCTCGGGTGTTGACGGTCCCAGGGGAAACTTGCTTTCAAAGGTCGGCGAACGCAGTTGCGGGAAACAGCCCTCTCCCAAAGTGGAGGCTCTGGCGCTAATGGCCTGCGACTGACTTGTCAAGCTGCTGATCTCCTGCTCCAAGCCGGACAAACGACGCGTCTGATTGGCCACGAAACCCGTACGGCCATAACTCTGACGACGTTCCGTTGACTCCGATTGGGCCTGTGCCTGTGACTGGACCTTGGACTGCGACTGCAGCTGTGACTGTGCCAGCGACTGCGACTGCGATTGAGTCTTGGATCCTGTGCGTATCTCAATGGTCTTGGCACTCTGGGTGTGTTCGAATTCCTCGGTTACTTTGCGCCTGCGTTCGATCTCTGTGTTGCCAATCTTCGTCTTGGTCTGGCTCTGCAACTGCGACTGTTGCTGCTGCTGCAACAGCGACGATTTCTCCCGCTGTTGCACACTGAGATTGCCGATCTGGCGTTCAGTCAGGGTCTCCGGTTGCTGCGTGAAACTATGGCTGCCCGACTGGGAGCTGAGCTCCGAGTGCGCCAGCAACTGACCCTGGTAACTCTGACCCGTGGTTATGGAGCCCGCCTGCAGGCGTGGCCCGGAAGCGGACAAGAGAGTTGACTCCGGCTCCTTCATGCGTGGTGCCCGTATGGCGGCAAGGGGATTGGGCGGAGGTCCTGGTGCCGGGGAGCGAACACGGTCCGGAAAGGGGGAGACAGGCAATTGATCGTAGTCCCGAGCATGCGTGGCCGAGCACTCCTCGAAGAGGAGCTTCTCGGCTGTCTGGTAGAAGGGTATGATCGGAGCCGGCCTGTTGATCATCGAGAAGGAAGAAGGCGTGTAGGGACGCGTGGGCGTCTGCGATTGGTCGGGTCGCTCGAATTCATCTAGTGATTGAAAAGCCATCGTTACTGGACCCGAACGGTCCTCAATGATGATCGGCACCGACGGCTGACCCGCTGGCTTTCCCTGCCCCACCGATGCGATTGAGCCTCGGGCAGCCGTGGGCGCCGGAACTGTCCCGTCACCCCCGCAAACGGAAACGGATGTCTTAGCAATGGGTTTATGTACAGTGTCGGCCTTGGGAGCATCCACAAAGGCAAGCGGAACATTCTCGCGCAGCTCTTGGGGTTCCGGAGTGCGAATGGGACTCTGGGTGGGCAGCACGGTCCAATTGCGCTGATACTTGGGTATGGCATCGGCCTTGTGGAGGCCGGACTGTACGGCTTTACCCTTAAGATGGCTGAGCGGGGACGGTGGCGGGAATAGGACCTCAGAGTGCTCGAGTTCCTCGACGGTTTCCTCGATCAGCTCGTGAGCATCAATTTTGGAAGCGGTTGTGGAAGCAATATTTACAGCTGTCAAGTTGGAGGCGGCATTCGAGGCTGAAAAGGAGGCGCGGCTACTTTGCTTCTGCATCTGCGCCTGCGTCTGCGTCTGCATCTGAACCTGGGACTGGGCGACGTTAGCTGAACTGTTGATGGACTGTTGGACTGTGGAAGAGGAGTTAGAGGAAGCAGTCGCATTGGAAGCGGTAACAAGCGAGTTCAAGTTTAGCGAGTTAGTTTCTGTGTGCTGTTGTTGTTGATATTGTTGATGTTGTGTCTGCAACTCCTCCTCCTTTTTGTGATAGAAGTCGAGGCGCTTCTGATTGCGCTGCTGCGCCTTGCAGTACTTCTGGTACTCGAGATCATTCTGATCTTTGGACAGGGAGGCAATGGAGGCACGCGGCGTATTCGTAACTGTGTTCGCGGTGGAGGAGGAAAGCGGTTCCCGAGACGGCTGGAATGCTTGCATTGCCGCAAAGGCCGACGACTTGCGCCGCTGCTGCGACTCTGTGGTGCAGTATTCCACTGACTCCGGTGGTTGCGGCTTGATGCCCAGCTCCTCCTCATGATCGAGCACCTGAAATTCATACTTTTTCAATTCCAATTGCTTTTGCTCTTCGTCAAAACGTTGCATGGCATTCTCGGGATTCAATGGGGTGTAACCGCGATCGGAGGCCGTGCAGAGGGCGTCGCCCATGCTCAGGTGCTCCTTGGGGGTGGGCAGGTCTATCAGATGGATGGGCACGTCCCGATCGAAGTGACCCTCGAAGGGACGCTCGGGTGCGGTGGTCAGGGCGCTCACAAACGGACTCTTAGGACGGTAATCCTCGCGCATATAGGGCTTCATGTCCATGGGCGGTGGCATATAGGGTTCGGTTTCCTCGGGAAGGGGCACGCCTTCGGCGGCTGGTGGCGCGAAGCGCAACTCGAACTCGGGGGCAGTTGCCATGGCCTTCGTGAGGCGACTGCCCTGTGGCGGCGACTCACGCAGGAAATCAGAGGCATAGTCGGCTGGAGGAGCAACCGGAGGGGGAGCAGCTACAACGGGTGGTGCTGGAGGAGCTGGTGGGGCTGGTGGGGCTGAAGGAGCTGTGGCTGCAGCTTCCTCAGCGGCAGCAGCTGCCGCCTCAAAGTCATCACCACAGGGCCTGGGAAACGGACACTCGACCAAGTGGAAGGGCACATCCGAGGCTGTGGTCAGCACACGAACCATGGGATTAATCCACTCCTTGGGCATGGGATTAGGTATCTTGGAGGGTGCTGGGCGCTGACGTACTGGAGCAATTTCAAACTTAATCTCTGGCGTTGCCTGAAACATGCGTTCGCTCTCGAGGATCTGGCAACGCTGATCGATGATGAGCGCATCCCGATCCTCCGCGACATCTTCTGCCCAGGCTGCCACATCAGCTACAGCCGGTGCCTGCTCAGCCTCTGCGGCCGACTCAGGAATCGTCTCTAGCTCCGTGTGCAGCTGCGGCAGTTCCTTGATCTCGGGCTCATCGTTGAATGCCACGTGGCGGGCGGCGGGCGGGGGAGCGGGCACTGGACTGGGCGTCACCTCCCTTACCATATCGATGAGCTTGTAGGTGCTCAGCGGTGCCGACAGCGAGTCCACACACTCCTGGGCACTTCGTCTGCCCGACGCACACTCCTGCACGTCCTGTCCACTGCCGTAATCCACCTGGTAGTCCAACTCCGAGCCGGATTGCTCGTAGGCCTGCTGCATCTGATAGGCCTGCAGCTGTGCAGCATACATCCGTTGATATTCCTCCGACGTGGTGGTTGTGGTCGTCGACGTCGAGGTGTAGCTGTCCGAACTCGACTCCTGCTCCTGCAACTGCAACTGCTGCGTCCGTTGGTTGCTCAGCTGTGGCGCCGAATAGCTCTGCCACTGAGGAGCTGCCGACTGAGCTGCCTGCTGCGATTGGGGCTGCGACTGCGGCTGCGGATCGAGCCGCGAGGTGGCACTGCCCGGGGGCAGCGGAGGCACCTCTTGCACAGGATTTGCCACCACCACGTGCTGCGTCTCTGGCGGTGCTATATAAAGTGGCGCCGCCGTGGGAGCCACATGACTCTCATCTTGCGGCGGCGGCCACGTGAAACTCGTGCCGTGGGAGCGACGACTTGCCGCCATGGCAGCCTCAACGTCCACCTCGAAGCATTCCTCCTCGAACTGCGGCTGCAAGCCTTCCTCCTCCAACACTGGGGAGGCGTGAAGCGCGTTTTGTGTGTGATTTGTGGTTGTTAGTTTTGTTTGCGGATCAACGAATTGCATATCGGGGGGGTTAAGGGGCAAATATAAGAGCAGAAAGAAATAAAAGTCATACGCTTGTTAGTCGTTGGCACTTGGCAAAGCGGCAGCGAAGGTGAAGGCGGTGTCAAGAGTGAAGGTCGAGGCGAAAGCGAAGACGAAGGCGGAACGAAGGCGGAACAAAGCGGAGCAGAGCGGAGCGAATGTCAGAGGGCGGCGCAAACAACAACAAAACTAAGCAGGGCTAAAACTAACTACAAATGGCAGCCCATTCAAGTCTAGTTGCTATAGTTCTGCAACTGGTTAAATTCTACCACAGGAACAACAAAACCATTCTTAATTAGTGTAGTCTATTTGATGAGTCTGTAAGTGTGCGTGTTCGTGTGTGTATAAATTGATATCACATTGATACATATTGGCAACTGCAACTGGCGGCGGCGGCGATTGAGATTTCTTTCCATCGAGTTAAAACTTGTCTTAAACTATTTTTTAATAACTATTTATACCGATTGAAGTTATAAATGCAACAAACTGCAACAGCGTTGATTTCCGCTTGATCAACATTGCGTATGCGCAACAAATAAAATGAGATTCATGCGTTACAATCTGTTGTAGCGCACAGAGACAAACCAATAAACAAAATATCACTTGCAATGCTCGCATATAATAAAAGGAATAAATATTAATAAAAATAAATAGAATAAATAGACTGAATGCGTTTTCGTGCGACGGGCAAATACATTTTTCATTTCTTATTTTCCGACTCATTTTCATGGCGCAACAATAAACAGAATCACACACACAAACACACATATCGGCAGTTCACTCCTTCTGTCTAGGTGTGTGTGTGTGTGTGTGTATGTGTGTGAGTGTGTGTGCTAGACACGCATGTGTATATGTACTTCACTTCCATTTTTTATGGAGGCTTCCCACGTTTGTGCCAGGCCAAAATGGCGACGACAGGTAGTCATTGGTTTTTATTATGCATAATTTCATATTGGCTGTAATTTTGCAGAAATTGAAAATGGCAGAAACACTCACACACACACACGTCCAGTCACACAGAGGCGGCACGAGACAAAAGACAATTTGTTGGTTGGCACAGAAAAAAAAAAGTAATAAAGAAGAAAAGAAATTCGAAATAAAATTATAGCAAATATTTTGTCACATCAAAAAGAAAGAAAAACAAAGAAAAAAAAAGTTGTTGGCAACAGACAGAAACAATAACAGAAAGTTTTGGGACATGAGTGGGTGAGTAATAAAAGGTCCCGTCAGGTTCTTACAAAAGTTTCGTTTTGTATAGGCCAAAGGCATGCAAAGTTGTGTGCAATGAAAGACGAATTCACAGAATGCCTTTCCCGACAGTTCAATTAGTATATATAGTAAAGATATAGATAGATAGATAGATATACATAGGCTGGTATGTATTTGTATATAGTAGTACTCAATTGGTAGTATATATACTTCAAATATCAGTAAGTCTTGAGAGCGGTTAGGCTGAAGCGTTTATGCGCAAATAAAATATATAAATAAATATATAAATATATTATAGTTTGATATTGGCACACAGTTGTGCAATTTATTCAGAATTCATATATAGAGAGAGAGATATATAATTTATACTTTTCCTGTTAATGTTTTGAAACGGACTTAAAAAAACTGTGTTAGAATTGTAAAAATATAAGTTTTTGTTCTTCATTGCCAAATAATTCCAAAGGAAATTCACCAGTTTTGCCAAAAACAACTTTGCACGCTCTCTTTTGTGATTGTTGTGTGTTTTTTTTTGTGTACAAGGACATTTAGTTTTGCTAATAGGTATATTGGTAACCGTAACCTAAAAGTAGCCAAAAAGAAACCAGAAATTTTGATCAAAATTGGAAATAGTTTGTTATATTGTTGTTGTTTATGTTAGAAGAGTGGGAGGAATAAATACGAGCTAAGTGTGAGGACGTGTCCTGATCGGGAGCATAAGTAGACAAATGTTCGAGCAGGACAATAGTTTTATTATACAAAATGCATACGATAAATCACAATGGAGCAAGTTCTGCTAAAAGGAATTCAAGGCATTTGATGCATGGACGCCAGGCACGCTTTCAATCTGACAGACACAGAGGGAGGCAAGTGGCAAGTGGCAAGAGGCGGCACACAAGAAGCACACAGGATGTCAGCCTGTTTGGATAATAATGACTGGTAATTTATCTGCCTTCGTTTACATTGTTCTATGTGTGTGTGAGTGTGTTGGTTGTGCGTGCGTGTCGGTATGTGTGTAACACAAACATTTGTTTGCCAGCATACTTCTTGTGAACCCCGCTCCGGCCCACCCCGCCCCTACCCGCCATCAGTTGCTCCCACAACCGCCTGCCTTCTGCCTTGTTGTGGGATTTGCCAACTGGATTTGTTTTTATGTATTCGGCGGCTTTTACACACTTTTGTTTGCAAGTCTCGCCTGGCGGCATGCCGCAAAAAAAAAAACCAACCAACCAAAATCCCCTTTGTCCCCCCCCCCTCTCGAAAATAACTTAAATGATGGCTGCGGTTGTGCGTGATTCTGGCTTTGATTAGGGATTGATTCTAAATTCCTGATGCCCGATTTTCGATGAGGGAAAAGAGCGAGGGGAAATGGGAAAAGGCCCTGCTGCTGAGGACTTGTGGCAACAGCTTTGATTAATGAGCGGACTCATGGCCTGGCCAGGGGAATGTTGGGCGGAGGGACTTGGCATTGGTATTCAATAATTGCATTTTTAATTGCATACATATTCGTAAGTATAAAAAAAATATTGGCTCATAAATTCGAATTGTTACCACGTTTTTCGGTTATTCTCGTTCGTTTCGTTCGCCATATTTGCTGTTAATTCATTTCCTTTATGATGGCCAACAAGAATGGCGCGTAATTGATATACAAACATACTCACAAATATATATATATGTATACATACAAATATGTGTATATAAAGAAAAATGGTTAAAAACTGGTGTGAATCGAATTCAACATTCAACTTGTAGCACAAGCAGCCGCACAGTGAGTGCTGAAATGTTGCAGACACGCATGAAATGGAAATAAAGAAGGAATTTCCCCTTCTTTTGCTTAACTTCGGTAGTTGTCGCATAATTCTTGCACTCACTGTGGGTGCATATAGTATTTGCCTTGCATTTAAAGTGCCTCTACTTCAAAAGCAGCGCAGCAGGTGCAGCAACTGCGGCGACCGCAGAGATTGCAACGTTGCAGCGCCGAACCGAATACATTTTATAACATTTATTTAACTCCCCTCGGTTGGTGTGCCTGTCTGTGTGTGTGTGTGTGTGCGTGTGTGTACATGAATTGTTTCGTTTCGTAGCATTACGTATACGCAACGTTCGTTTGCTTGGGTTTGGTTTCGGTTACGGATTGGGGTTTTATGTTTGGGTCCCGGGTCGGGTTTGGCTTTCATTGCCATGTGATGTGCCGGAAGCGTGTGGCACTGCCAACTGCAATACTGCCACACTGCAATCGCAATCACATTGGCATTGAAAACCTGCCCCCCCTCCACCCACCGCTTTAACCTCCCAGCCCGCGACAAGCAATCGACTGGCAACGGCAACAACAACAATTGTGTTGTCATTGCTGTTGTTGCCATCGGTTTTAATTTCCCGTCTGGCCGCATTATACCCGTAACTTATTTAAAATGCTTCTACCTATCATCAATTGGTCTTGTCAACGAAATGTTCTTTCATTTTTTTTATGCATTTTGCGTTATTAACTCGATTAAATGACTTTCAACATGTGCTACCAGTTGCAGTTGTGCTAGTTTACTAGTAGATGGATGAGAGAACAGCAAAATCAACTCAAATTGAACTTGGTTAAATAATAACAACAACTGCGCGTTGCAAATTGCTCTATGTGTGTGTGTGGATACTTGCAACACTTGCTACTTTTCTTTGGGTTTACCTTTGTTATAGCTATTGTTGTTGTAAGTGCTATAGTTGTTGTTGTTGTAGGACTGAGACTGGGTGTTAAAGTTAGCAGGCAGGGTGGCATATTTATTGCTCGATCCATTTGGGTATGAGTTTCTATATTGCTGCTTTTGTTGCTGCTGTTGGTATTGTTGTTGTTGTTGTTGTTGATGTTGTTGGTGGTGTTGTTGTTGCTGTTGTTTAATGTTGAAGCTATTGTACCTTTGCACATTACGACCTAAACACACACATATATACACATTTATATATATACAGCATTATAATGATTATTTAGTTTTTCTTTCCCTCTTTGCATCCATCCAAATATTTTGTTGCAATTAGTTAATTTAGTAAGCGACAAGGGGCAGAGTTGTTGTTAGTTTTTTTTTGGTCTTTAAAAATATATTGCAAATTTATTAGAATAATAATAAAAAAACGTCGATTTCATCTTTAAACTTAACAAACAGATAAAGTATATAATTTTTTTTTGTTTTAATACTAGAGTTGTATGGACAAGTGGACGGAGTGGCAACCCTGACCGCTCTGTCCCCCTCCCACTCAAAAAACGACAGAAACAAGCAGCTAAACTTGCAGAATATCACGCTCTCTCAATAGGTAAGTTAGGTATCTTAAGTATCTTTGTATCTTTGTATCTGTAGCTGTATCTGTATCTGTATCTGTATCTGGACTAAACCCATTCACCTTCTGACAGAGACAGATACTCATCGTCAGCCGTCTTACCTTGTTGACCAACATTAGAGCGTGGCAATGTGGCATAGGCATTGCCGGCGGGCCTTGGCGACTGCTGCTGCTGTTGTGGCGGATACGAGACCGGCACCGGTGACTTGGGCGCTGCCGCTGGCGGCTGAGAGGCGCCATAGGGGCGTGCGTAGCCGCCCTGGTTGACCTACAGAGAGCAGAGAGAGAGACATCGTTAAATTAATGTAAATGTCTTTGAATGCAACGTGGAGTTCAACAGTGAACAATGAACAACGAAACAACAAACAGGCAGCTGGCTAGCTTTAGAGCTGAGCGTGCGTAGTTAAAAGGAGTGAGAGTTGGTGGTGGGGGGAAGTGGAAAGGGGGAACTTACTTACCCGATAGTTGGCGCCAACGCCCTTACCCGGCGGCTGGACGCTGCGTATCACATTTCCGGTCAAGGTGACATACTCGAAGGGTTGATCCGCCGAGGAGGAAACATTCGCTGATGTCTGCATTGACGGAAGTGTGCACGCAACGTTGTCGCCGTTGTAGTTGCTGATGTTGCTGCTGTTAATTTGACCGTAAATGGCTGATGATTGCTCATCCGCCACGTTGGCTGACATTATTTCAGACTGTGCCTGAACTTGCTTAATGTTATCAACTGCTGTTGTTGTTGCTGTTGCTGGTGTTGTTGTTGCTGGTGTTGTTGTTGCTTGTGCCTGATGTGAATTAAATTTCAATTGATTAGCAAGTGTTGCTGTCAGCGCTGCCACATGAGGCTGCTGTTGCACAGTGCTTGCTGTTGTTGCAAATGGCTTGGCCGTATTGTTGTGTCTGTTTGTTGTTGTTACTGTTGTTGTTGTTGTGATGGTGTTGTTTGTGTTGTTGCTGTTGTTTTGCTGGATTGGGTGTTGGAGCTTATTGGAATACTGCTTCAGCAGTTGATTATACGCATTATGGTTCTTATTCTGCGTGTTCATGTCATTCTCATTTTGTGTGGATCTCGACTGTGTGGCTGCTGCTGCTGTTGCTGCTGCTGACGATGTTGGTGGTGGTGGCGGTGGTGGTGGTGTTGGCGGAGAGCACGCTGCCAGCATTGTGTAATTATCAACCTGACTCGGCACAACGCCCACATCCAACGATGTGCAGGAGCCAGAGGTTTGCCGTGAATGCATCGGCGAGTGTTCCATGTCCAGGGACAAAGTGGATGCACTGGATGCCACCAGACTTGGGCTCAATGCAGCGCTGCCTCCCACACCCGACGACGAGGAACCGCTCGAAATTGATGAGAGGCTGCTGTTTGTGCGTGTATGTTTACCACTGGCCTGTTGCTGCTGTTGCTGTTGTTGCTGCTGTTGCTGTTGTTGCTGTTGTTGCTGCGGTGCTGAGGTTGAGGTTTGTGTCTGGTTTTGGGGCAGCAGCTCCTCGGTCTCGTATTGCAGCAGCTGGGTGGGTGATGGTGGCGGTGGCAGGGGCAGATCTGTTGCCAGCTCAGGCATTGGCTCGGACTAATGTGTTAATACACGAACGCGTGTTAATGGGCAGGGCGAGCGGGCGGGCGAGCGGGCGAGCGGGCGAGCGGGCGGGCGAGCGGGCGAGCGGGCGAGCGTCACGCACGTGAACAACAACAACAAAGAGAAGGAAAGTAGGCGGCAGGCATGTAAATTGATGCACAGTTAATAAAGGCAGTTAATTAAAATGCAGAGCGAAATGTGCGTGTCTGTGTGTGTGTGTGCGTGTTGTGCTTTAAAATGTGTTCAAAAACTCGTATAGCAAGCTGAGTGTCAGCCCATGTGGCGTATGAGCAATGCAGGCAGAAGTGCACTAAAAATAGCTAATAGGTCAAGGTCAATTCGCTGGCTTAAGTTAGCTCCTTCTCCTCCAACCCCCCCCTAGATTAGAAATGCATATAATAATAAGGTTATTTAATCCATAGAGTATTCCAAACGATGGCAGTTCTTCTTTTTCTTTCACGCGTTATGCAACACTTTAACTATAACTGAGAAACTTTTCTCTAACGAATTTTTCGGCTTCGTCGCCAACTGACACTTTAAATAAATGACAACTCCTTTCGTTTTGGGACACTTCGTTGGGAGTTTTTCTTCGTTTTTCAACTGATTAATTCTATTTGCGAATTATTTGTTAACTGCACAATTCGCAATTCGCAGTATCCGCGATGGCTGCGTGCCGCGGACACGAGTAGAAGACGCAAACTGAACACAAAATCGCAACACAGATTCCACTGCGGTGTCTCTGACTGTTGCAGCTGTGTGTTTTTTATAGCCCTAGCCACAACAACAAGTATAAAAAAAGAAGATCGCTTGGCATAAGTATATATTTAGCATTTAGCCATTTAGCAATTTAGCAGCCATTGCACATTTTATAGAAATGCGCTGGCCGCAACTTTGGCTGCAATTGCAACTGGCAATTGTTGCTTGCCAATCGACAGACAGTCGCACAACAGCAACTGTTGCTGTTGCTGCTGCTGTTGCTGCAGCCAAGTGCAATAAATACCTAAGATGAACCCGCAAATGCTCAAAATTACTACAGCCGCATTTACTTGGCTTTCTATTAATAAACCTTTCGTTTCGTGGGTGAGAATCGCAGCCCTAATTTCAATTGACAATGCTGTGAGTGTTGTCGTGCCACTTTGGCACAAGACGTCTTTGGCCAAGTCTCTGATACGATACGAAATGTCTCATATGCCCCATAGAAAGTTTGGAACGAGTGGTAGTTGTCATTAACAAATAATAGTTTAAATTAACTACAGTGTATATCTATCAATTTATAACTAACACTTACTAAGAAGTGTAATTGTTATTTGAATTGGAAAAGAACTAAATGCTGAATTGAATTGAACACATTTCAAAGACTGCACAGAAACAAAAGTGTAAATAAGAAGAGCAATCATAATACTTAGTAACAATAATTGCATGCATACATCTAAGATACAATGAAATTATTCAATACACACACACACACACACACAGCTACACAGACGTGGGTAAAGAACAATAACACACACACACAAATGCATAAACTTTAGCGCTTTGTTATTTTTATCGCTTTTGGCCAAAATGAGAAAAGTAACCAAAAAAAGGGAAAGAAAGAAACAAACGTCTCTGGTTATAAAATGTTTAAAGTTCATTTTCGTTTTTCTTCACATTTTTCTTCTTCTCGTCTTGTTCGTCTTTTTCTTTTGTGCTTGCCTTGAAAGTTTTCTGCATTACATTGCATTTTTCTTATGGCCAGATGATTTTTAGCATTTTAGCATATGGATGTCTGCCGCAAGCGAATTTTGCTATCAAAATTTATGCAAACATTTTGCCAGCAATATGATAAAATTGATTGTAAAAACATGGCAAAGAAGTGAAGAACGAAGCAGCAGCAGCAAGTGACTTCAGGTGCATCTTAAAGTGAGGGAAGCGTAGGAGGAGGTTACCCAAAATTTTGTTGTTCTTGCTTCTTTCTGCTCTTGACTCAAATGATTTTAGCTTTTGCATTTGTGTGTGTGTGTGTTGTGACTCTCTGTGTGCTTGAGTATTTCTGTGTGTCTAACAAGATTGTTTTTAGCACGGCAAAGCACAGAAAACAGTTAACAAGTTCTTGGTTACTTACCGGCGCCGGAGTGGGCGTAGAGTTACCATTGGAGTAGCCATTGCTGCCATAGCCATGGGAGTTCAAGGCCGACGAGATGGTGCTGGCACTCAGCTTGGTGTTACTGCAAAGAATTTGAAAAATTTGGATTAACAAAACGTTGAAATGCACTTGAATTGTCTTTGCCCTACTAATTGACCAACTGTTAGCCATGTTAGCTAGTACATATAAAACGTTGTCTGAGCCCTTTAATTAAGTGCGATTTGTTCATTTGGCCAAAATTCAAATAAAATCAAAGTCAACTTAAACAAATGCCATGGCAAATTGGCCATACAGTCGCGTCTGTCAACCGTGTGTACAACTTTTTGCCCCAAAATGTTGACACATAGATATGCGAGTATATATATAGATATAGATATATGTCTCTCATATATATATATATATATATATATATGTACATATATGACGTTTGTGTGCAATTTCATTTAATAAAAAAACTTGGCTGACACGTCAGCAATCAGTTGTCAGTTTGCATGTCCACAGCAGATGCAAAAAGTGCCATTCAATCGGTATTGGGACTGGGCACACCCAACCAAGCAAATAATAGTACGACGGATACCTACTGATTTCCCCACTTCCCACCCGCTGCCTTGTGGCACCGCCCGGCGAAATGTCAAACGTGTTTTGGCATATCCAAAAATATGCATTTATTTATATTGCATTTTCATATTCATATGCAATCGTATTCACATTCATATTCATATTCGTAGCTCGGTCTGACCAATTGGGCTTATGACTGCAGTCCGCAACAAAAAAACCCACAAAAAACATATATTGAAATCAGTCAGCGCTTAACTTTGCTCAAAGTTGTCATTTCTGTTAGTTTTATGTTTTAGCCATTGATAGAGACTTACGGCCTAATTGGCACGGGCACATAGCCCTCGGTGCCGGGTGGTGGATGCTGCTGGGCAGCCTGCTTGGCGTGGACGTCGCAGTACAGCTTGTTGTTGAAGTTGTAGTAGCCCTGGTTCTTCAGGGATGTGCCACAAGTGGCGCACTTGAAGCACTCCACGTGCAGGTTCTTATCCTTGATGCGCACAAAGACGCCACTAAAGAAACCAAAAGATATTAACAAATATTAATCAATTGAATTAAATTAAATAAATATCATCAAAAGCTCTTCAGAAATCATCATAATTTGTGAAAGGCTTTTTACTGTTTGGCAATAACAATCGATAAGCGATTGTGAAATTGTGTATGTACATTTAAGGTTAAAGTTATCGATGATGTTGTTGTTTAATTCTGCTCGTTAGTTGATCAACTTAAAGCACGTACTTTTAGTCATGAATGACATAAAAATAAATTATCAAATAAAATACAATATGTAAAGGCTATAATGAATTATCGAATTAAGCTCATGAGTCGTCAATGGCAGCCAATTAAATTGGCATACAAATTAATACAAATGATGATGATATTCCCGGGATGCATCCACCTGGACGGCAGCGGGAAGGGAAGAGGACCAAGCTCCTCTGCTCTGCTCTTCTCTGCTGTGTTCTGTTCTGTTCTGATCTGTTTGCAGTCGCAGGTGTTGGAGGCGTCTGCATTATAATGTGGACTGCATAAATTTAAACAATTGACTTCGAAATAAAAGCAAATTAAAATGCGTGCACACACACACAGACACACACACACACACAGAGTGAGATACACACACAGACGGCAGACGGGCATGAATTATCATTGAACATGGAACAAATCCTTACACAATGCCCACGCCGCACAATTGACATGCCGGATGTCCGCTGGCGGACAATGTACGCACACCAGCATCGGTGGCATCGGTGGGCATATCCGCCTTGTAGTCGGGACCCTGCAGCGCCGGGCATATGGGCATGACAATGTTGCGCGGATCAGGTTGCTGTTCAGCCTGCTCTGTCTCCTCCCCCTCCTGTGGAGGCTTTGCAACCGGCAGACTGGGCCTGTGGGTTGCCAACGGCGCCAGCGTATTTTGCTGCAAATTGGTGCCGATGCGCTCGTCCTGACGTCCTGCCAGCGATTGCGATTGCGATTGCGACTGCGACTGGAACTGGCTGTGGGGCAGCGGCGTGCGTCGCTCGTTGCCACCAATTGCATGACTCTGCGTCCAGTAGAAATTGGCCGGGCTATGCGGCTCTGCAGCATTATTGTTGACAGCACAAAAGTTCAATCAGTTTACAAGGCCTTTGACAAGTATTTTTGAAATGTATGTGTAGCCCTGGACACTCAGGTTGACTCTAGTATCTGTAGCCCTGTACAAACTGCCAAAATAGCAAAAACCCAACTCGAAACCCATGAAATAATCTATAGTATCAAATGGGCAGCACTTTCAAATCTCGGACTGTTAATTTTACTGTCACTGTTACTGCTACTGCTGCTGTTACTGTTAACAGTGTTAGTGTTAGTCTTAATGTTAGTGTTATTGTTAAGTTTGTTATTGAATGAACTCAATGTGCATACACAAATGCAAATTTCTGGTTTAGCTGTGAATGTTTCAATGGCTACGACATTCTGTGGCCCACTTACGTAATGAGACGTTCGCATTCGGTGCAAATGTTTTGACCAGTTGGCAGTCCGCCGGTGCTTGGGGGCTTTGGTGTATTGACGGGCGCACTAACGTGTCGAGTAGCGTTGTTGTTGTTGTTATTCAATTGTTGTTGTTGTTGGGGATAGTGTTGGTGTTGGTGTTGATGTTGTTGTTGGTGTTGGTGTTGGTGTTGATGTTGCTGCTGTTGATGGTATTGCTGTTGCTGTTGCAGATGCTGCTGCTGCTGCTGTTGCTGGGGTGCATCATGCTCATAGTTGTTGTTGTTGTTGAATGCTTTTAAGAGTGTTTGATGAGCAGCCATTTTGTATTGGTTGTTGTTGTTGTTGTGTGTATAACGTATGCAAAAGAGTTGAAACACAAACATGAGTTAGACATAGAGAGCAAATGGATTGCAGGCAAAAAGAACTAAGAATTATTTAACAACAACATGAAAAACGAATTTCAATTAAACGAAAATTCAATTAGAATCAAGAGTCTGAATTAAATCAATGTTGCAATAACTAACCATAATACCTTAACTACTATAACTATAAATAATTCAGTTGATGACCAAATTTGAGAAACAACGAAAATAATAAAAAGAAATGACTGGAAAATGTGTGCAAGTTTTGTGAATATTAAATAATTTGTGTGGGCTGCATTAGAAATTCGATTTCATATAGAGAAAACGAAAGTCCATTTCTTTGTATTTGTCTAAGTGTTGCGCACATTGAACAAAAGTGAAAGAATAAATAAAACAAATGTACAAATATACAAAAAAATATTAAAACAATTTTAGATACAAATGGAATAATGGAATAATACACAAAGTGTTAAGGGCTGGTCGTTTATACGTTTCCCCATCTGTTGTACTAAATGCTACTCGTAACAGAACAAAAAAAAAACTCATTTCAAGGTCTCTACTTTGTGTTTTAAAAAAGTCGCTGCTGTAATGTGGCTGCTTATTTATAAAACAAAGGCCAAGAGACCCAAAAGAGCGCAGCGAGCTCAGTTGGCAGTCTGCCCCACACGTTAGCGACTACGCCACACGCGGCGTATGCGTAATATTACACCCCCAAGGAACCCATGTGTTTAACCTGCCGCTACGCTAATCTGCCAAGTTGTCGCTGACAAATGGATTGGCGCCCTCATTGAGAATGAGTAGGAGGCGGGCCAGCTCATAGTTGGGTTCATTACCTGGTGTCGACTGTCCAGTCTCCTCCTCGCGCAGGAACTTCAGCACCTCCGAGCGGTCGGCCTGGTATTCCTTTTCGTTCTTCTTGAAGTTAACGCTGCAAAGAGAAGAAGAGAAAAAGAGTTAAACAGAGAAATAGAGAAATAGAAAGCAGCCAGACCGAGAGAGACCAATTTAGTAGTTAACACACTTTTCATTGCATACTTTTAGATGCGAGCTGACAAAGAACACGGCGCGCAAAAGTATGCTGTGAAAAATGAGTGCAGCAAACATTGTTGCGCATACGCCGCGCTGGCCAACGCCAAAAGGAGGCTCAAACGAGAAGCAAATAAGAGGAAAAAATATCCCCTAAAGAAATTAAGTGCAAGTCCCACGCGTGCGTTTGTAAAAAACTCGACAACTGGCAGAACACTGAGAGCACTTGGCGGGCAGTAAGAGCTGGAGGGGGGGGCAAAGCTCAACCTGCTATCATTTGGCGGAATTGCACTCAGCTTTAGACGCTTAGGCGGCCCTGTGGTCGTTCGTGCGACCGCCCTTACAGTTTTTTCTTTTTTGTTTTAAGCCATAAAAGAAACCGAAACAGAAACAGAAATAAGCAATACAAATTTTAAAGTAAAAGTTTTGTGGCATTCGCCTGTCACTGCACAGTACGAGAATAGCAGACAGTTGTTTCCATATTCTTTTGTGTGGCATTACAACTTTGAAATGAGGCTTGCTAGTCGCACAAGGACATTCTACCTGGTGACTTATGTAAGACAATGTTTCTGTGTTGCAAAGCGACAAGATGGGATCAGCTGACAAATTGCCATTGTTGATATCTTCTCTTGTGAAAAAGGGCAACTGCGATTCGTTGAGCGCAAGCCAAAAGAAGTTTTCTAGTTTCATTTGTATAGGAAAAGGGACGATTTAGATAACTTACCCGAGCACACCGCCAGCCAGAACCTCCGCCTGGGCGGAAAGTGTTTCAGCAATAGATTCGTCGCTGTAAATGCCAACCGGGGTGTTGTATTGTTTATTGACGATGCTCTTCACGCCGCCATCGCCGCCGCCGTTGGCCTGGCCAAAGTAAACAGCGATAGATATGAAAATAAATGAAAATATAAATAGATATTTCGCCAGAAGATTCACATAAAATCAATTTCTGCTCTTTGGGCGCTGTCGCATTATTATTATACAAATTCATAACAATAAAATGTACGCAAATGTATTCATATCACACAGGCGCAGAGACATGGATATTATTATGCATGCCACATGTGTGTGTGCGTGTGTGTGTGTTTAAGAGTATGAGTGTTATGTTTGTGTATTTGGATATTTGTGTTGTGAGCCCTTTTGCACATTAATTCTTGCCAGCAAATAATCCTAGCACTCATATTCATTACTCATTCTGACACTTTTCAAAACTACGCACAAACAGTCAGACAGGCGGACGGACAGACAGATAGACGGACGGACTGACAGCTGGGACGGATGGACAGACATCATATAAATGCAAATGTTGTCAACTCATAGAAAACAGACAAGTTTTTGCCCCATTCCCAAACACAAATGAAATGAATGAATGTGAATATCAACAGACAACAACAATAAAACCCACACACCCCCACACACACACACACACACACACATCTATGCACAGATGGTGTCACCAGAGCAGCTTCAGCTCCAACTCCAACTCCAACTCCTACTTTAGCACTTTTCCCAGAAGACTAACTATCAACATCATTGGTCATCAGCACGTCACTTGTTGTTGTTCCTGTTGTTGTGGCTGTGGGAGGTGTGTGAGTGTGTGGGGCATTTGGTGTTGTGGGAGGGGAGACTAATGCTTGCTGGTAAAAGGTTCACTCAAATTTTCAACATTTTAAGTTTTGGTCAACCAGTCGAGAGTTTATGAATTTTATAAATGATTGTAGCTGCCCACAAATGTATGCTACACTTTTTGACATCCACCTCCCTCTCTATGTATGTGTGTTTGTGTGATTGCAAATTAGTGAACTTACAAATGGACGCGCCGAGTTGTTGTAGCCACAGCCAATGTGCTGGCTATCCGGTTGATGGTGAGCCAGAGAAGTTTTCGTCACTGTCTGCAAATAGGGTGAGTTGGCCTGGGGCACATTGCCGGTGGGCGTTACATGTGGACGCCAGGTGGAGCCACCACTAACATAGAACAAGCGAGAGCGAGAGAGAAGATGTCATAATGGAGTACTTCGGTCGACAATGGAAATTTACTTACCGCTGCACTGTAACGACAAAGTTATTGCCAGAACGAACCACAACATCCTGGGCATCCTTGTGACGAAAATTGAAGACATCAACGTCGTTGATCTTGATGACAGCATCGCCGGGCTGCATGCCAGCCTGCTCGGAAAGACTGCCCGCATTGACCTGCAATCGAGAACAGAAGTAGCCAAGTTAATACACATTCATGTTAGCTTTTTATGTTGCCAATTGGCAGCTGCAATTCAATTTTGTTGCCTCGCATAAATCAAGCGCTGAAAATGGCCTAAACGCCTGAAAAGGCCCTGAGCTGGCAGTCAAAGCCAAAGTAAATGAATTTATTATGTGCAGCCTGCAAGAATTATGAAGACCCAATCTCAATCCGCATCCGAAATCATCCAGTGGCCGCATTTCGGCCACCCCCGCTCCCCCTCAACCACTCACCCAAGTTTAGTTTATAGGCGTTGTTTTTTGTGTGTTTTGTGTGTTGTTTTCATTTATTTATTTGCAGCCACGTCTGCTGGGAAATTGTGCGCGCAAAAGCCATAAATTTGTCGACGATTAAAATCGTAAAAGTTCCAACAGACGATGCATTCTGTTTCCATTTCTCATACTCATGTGCATACAGAAAAACAAAAAAATAGTGCAAAGCGATGAAGATTGGGGGACAGGGGATAAAGCAAACTAACATCGTTTGCGCTTAGAAAAAATTTAATAAAAATGTGAATAAATGTTTGCAAATAAACCCAGACGCTAATTTTGCATATTTTTAATGTGACAAGTCAAAATTTAAGACATTTATGTACATTTTGCTAAGCAAGAAATTTATTATAATCTTAGTGTAACACATAAATTAATGTCTGGAATTAGTTTACATAAAATCTACAGTAGTTCTTCTCTTTCATTAGTTGTTGGTTATTTACAATAGAATCTAGTATATCCTCTCTATTGTCGAACTTCTTTTATACTCTTTATCCAATCGTAGACCTCAAGCTTACAGGCGTTCGTCTGACAAACTAAACAGCTTAAATCAGATGTGAAACCACAGATGTGTAACCACAAACGCGAGGCACAATCTCCTGTTGCACTTGGCTTGTTTCGAGGCTCGACTCGTGCCGCGTGCCTCGTGCCCCACTCGTGCCCCACTCGTGCCACGGCTCAGGTGTGCGTCCTTTGCACCAAAATTATACGCGCGTTGCACGTATCCACTTTGGCAAATTGTCTGTTTATCAGACTGCCAGCCCAGTCAGTCGACTTTCCGTCTGTCCGTCCGTCTATCTGTCGGTTGTCGGTTGTCGGTTGTCGACTGCGGCCGGTTTATATTTACACGAAACAGCAACGCTTGGCAAAAACAAACTCACACACATGCACAGATACACACTCACACACACACACACTCACACACAGACAGACAGAGAAGTATTGAGGCCTGCATAAATATTTCATTGGCGTGTTCGCCAAGCGAGACACCTAAATTTTGTAATATTTACAAAGTTGCTAAAAATGTGGCGCCCCAAAAACCAAAGCCAAAAACCTGAACCCCAAAACGAACCATCCCATCCAACTCGAACCTGAACCAGAATCAACCAAGCGACCAAAACGACCAAAAGACCGAACGACAGCCCAAAATTTCAAGTAAAATCGCGCGTGCTCTCGTTGGTTTGCTGTTGACATGTTCATTTTCTTGTTACATTTTGTTCTTATTGTTGTTGTCGTTGTTATATGTTGTTGTTGTTGTCGACTGTCGAAAATTGAAATTGGTCGTGCCGAGGTGTTCCAGGCAGGCGACAAATAATGCTACAACATACAGAATCAAAGTATGCGCCGTCTCGCATTTTGTTTTTATTGATTTCGTACAAGTTTTTGCTGTACCCATTGATACAGACTTCACAAAGGGTAGTCTGTGCTACTATATAAAGCTGATAATTGAGGCTTTATTTTGGTTAATGAATTGTAAAGCTATAACTGACATATGATCAATTAATTGAGCTCCATTTCAAATTGACAGCAAGCCATCTAAAAGTGTTGACATTTGCTTATCTTCGTAAATTTGATGGGTATATTTCATACTTTATTACTACTGCTTTTTTTAATCAGTTAATTAATAACAATAATATCATTATCTTTAATTAGATTCATTAAAAAGCTATCAACCTTTTTATGAAATAATTGTATTGTTTTGTTTTACAATTTAAAAGGAACTTTATTCTACAAAATTGATCTAAAAACTTTATCTAGAGTTCTCTGATATTTCTGTGATTTCCTTCAATTAGACAGTTCTTCAAGTCAATTTTTTCCGTTGATTCAAATCAAATTGGACTTCTTTCCATTTATAGGGTATTCAGAAAGCGTAACCTCGAACTAGAAACTCATTTTTTGCTATTTACCGGCAAATTGCATGTCACAGAAGTGTGCTCTGGCTGGATTGTGTTAGTGTGCGATTGTGTGAGTGTGTGTGAGTGTGTGGCATTCGAATATTGACATTTGGACAGTTTTATGAGTACCTGCGATCAACATGAACCGCCCGCAAAGTTCCCCACCCGCAATGTTTGCTCGCCTGTCTGGCCCGGCTGACTGTCTGTGGTTCTCTGCCGTGTCTATTCTATTCTCTATTCTCTTCTCTTCTCTATTCTCTTCTATGCTGTTCCATTTTGTGGTGCGCTTGTTAGACATTTGTCAGCTTTATAGCATTTGTGGCTGGACGCCAATTGACAGAGCATTTGTTGTGAATGACTTATGAATGTATGCGCGGTCGACAGTCGACTACTCATAGTCGTAGTCGGTGTTTGTTTTACCAACAAAAAAAACAGTCAAAAACTCTGAATTTCCATAAAGCTTGCCCCAAACATGTCAAGCATTACTATTAGTTGTGTCCCAGTGCAGCTAGTGTGCCATATTCCAATGTCTCCCCAACTCCCCATCTCTCGTCTCTCACCCACTGTGTTGTCTTTCCATCTGGAGGCCAGCGAGGACATTAATGTGACCTCCGGGCACATTACATGTGTAGCACGCTGGGCAAATGATGATTTATACTGGCCAACACAGGCTCCCCAAGCTGTCAGCTTCGACTCCAGTTACAGCTGCTGATAAGTATGAATAACACTCGTCCAGGAATGTAGATTTTCATTTTCATTTTCATTTAGCAGCAAATGTTGTAAAAATATTTTAAATGCATTTCTTTAGCACTTACTCAGCAGGACACTTGGAATTATAAATATTCATATGAATTTTGCTGTTAACTTGGCTTACAAAAATGCGCATAATTCGTATAACTGTCACATGTCTGGCAGAAATTTCATTTTGTGTGGTTTTTGCAAGTACTCCACTTATTTGCCCTGGCTGGGGGGGAAGGTCTCCACTCGTAAATCCATACAGCAAATTAATTTTAATGGGCTGACCAAACTGCTCGTAATCAAGTCAAGTAAGAGCTCAGCTCAAATCCATTCAAGTGCATTCAAATTGAATTTCTGTTGGCAACAACAACAACGAGAGCAACAACAACAACGAGAGCAACCCTGGCAACGACTATCAGATGCACTTGCTGTGTAAACTTAATCTATGGTCAAGAGACACGCCCACATTTGCCTATTTCACACACTTGCCTAATTCGAACATATCCTTTAACACTCTTCGGGTTGCATGCAACAAGGTAGAACAAAAGCCAAACCAAGTGGCATAAACTATGCACTCAACGGAAAGAGATGCACGCACATTTTGCTGTCAGTAAACCACACACACACACACACACACACACACACACACACACACACACACTCATAGTGTGTGATGCTTGCAAAATATTTATGTTGATAAATCAAGTTTGCTTTTGTGGATTAGGTGTATCTAAAATAAATTGAATTTGTGGCGAAAATGTAGCCCAAAACAAAGGACAGGCCTACAACCAGAGACAGAGACAGAGACACAGACAGAGATAGAGATAGAAATAGATAGATAGACAAGGACGGGGGCACAGCCAAGGACGAGCAAGTTGTTGCCAAGTTGTTGGAGAAGTTATGAAGTTGTTTAATTGAAAATAAATCAGTTTAAAGGCAACATAACATGAGAGACCACAACTCCATTTGCCAAGCAACAACAGAATTTTGGGTTATCCATTCAAATTGTTTATCTTTAGCAGCCCCTCTCACTCTCCCGCTGCTCCTCTGTTTACTCTTCATAGTTTTGTGCTATAAAAAACAGAAACCAAATACCGAATAGTCGGCAAACAAATGCGAAATACTCGTAAGTAGAACGAACAACGCTCAAGAGCTCTGGATTCCGTGCAGATACAAAAAAAAATAGTACAAATAAAAATGAACTCGTAGAAAATACTGCGGAAATGCAGCACAAATACAATGAATCTCAATGTATATGAATATGCATGGCCATCACTCATACGCCCCGTGCACCGGCAGTTCCCCATCTCCCTCTCTTTCTCTCTCTGTGTGTCTTTGTCTGTTGTTGCCAACTCTAAATCACCCAAAAGCCGCTGCGGTTTTCTGCCACAACAAATGGCGACCGCAGCACTTGACCAAACTGCTGCAACAGCAGCTGAAAAATTGTTGCAGATGAAGAGCAAAAGTGCTTGCCTCCTCCCCACTCCCCACTTCCCACCCCCTGCTTGAGTGTCTATAAAATTCCGCTGGCAAACCAAAAACAATCAAATTCAGCGAGCTGTTAATGCTGCAGCAAAGTAAACACAATGTTTGCGATTTTATGTTGCAACTTACAAGTTATACAAAATAATCAACTGCACCATCTTAACTAACATGTTTCACTGGAGAATGTGAGTGCTTCAGTGAATATAGTCAAACCCACTCTAGTATTCAGATTCAATTTCCTTTGCCAGCTCATCACAAAGTTCACGAATCGAACCCGCTTTGAGCCAATTTTCGTCCAGCTGACCGCGCGTTACAAAAATTATTTATTTATTGGCCAAAAAGAGGAAGCAGATGACGGCAGCAATAGCAGACACTGAGCAAAGTCCAATTCAAGCGCCAATGAAATAGCACAACAACAACACTAACAACAACAAGAACAACACTAACAACAACAGCAACATAGACGACAACATTTCGAAGCACGCAAACTGTCGGCAACATTTATAAATTATGATTGCAATCAACGTGGCACAAAGCGCTCCGGACTCAGTGCGGCAGGACAAGTTGCGAGTTGCTTTTATTTTTATTCCCTCTCTCTCTCGCTCTCTTTCTCTCTTTTTTTGGGTGAAATGACAGACGCAGTTACACACACAAACACACAGACACACACACACATTGCAATAAACGTGGCAATTTATATAAATGTTGCATATTCATAGCAAGTAATGGAAAAACTTTGCACAATGAAATTATTGTGGCCAATGCCAGCGGAAATTTGTGCGCAGCTAATGAATGAAAGCCCAGGACATGGACATGCCCCACGATTGTGTATGCGATGTGGCAGGCTGTCATGTGAATAGTAAATGCGATTGCAAATGCAGCCAGCGGTCATTCTATGCACACAGCAATGCGTGGGCGCTGACTCCTAGAAAGTGACTGGGGGGGGGGGAGGATGCAACTGCAACTGCAACTGCAACGGCAGCTCATTTATCTCCTCGCATTATCAGCCAACAACAGCGCATGTGTGGCACACTCATATTTCGCTCGACAGCAGCGGCAACACCTTTTCTCATTCCCGCATTCGAATACACTCATGAATAACTATTTGCAAGATGCTGATAAATGACAATTGCCCGAGGCGTTGGCTGCAAACTGATCGCTGCCACACAGCGGACAGACAGAGTTGTGTGAGATGTTGTTGCGGAAATCGCATGCATTACACTAAGCGAAAAAGTGGGAACATTACAGACAGTCAGACAGTCAGACTGAACTTTAAAGATACGTTGCTCAGTGTTAAAATGAACAACAACTTAAGGAAAGGAGGAAAAAACTGTTAAGGAAATGCAATTAGATTACTCGCTGCACTGAGAGGAATATTGCCTCTGGTAACAGCATAGTAAAGAAATGAGGAAATACAGAAACACTGAGCAAAAAACACTATATAAACAATTACCATCCATTATCATATAATGAACAGTAGTTGTATTAGAGTAAAACTACAAATAGTCAATCAATCAAGATATCAGTTTCTTATAAATCAACTCCCAACATTCCAGCTTAAAGACAAGAGTTTAACTGCCATAATTTAATATAACCTTTAAATGTATAGTTAAATCTAAGAGAAATCTCTCCCTCTCTCTCTATCACTCAGTGTACTTGCTATAGAGAAACTTTAAAGCAATTGCTGTGACGTTTAATTTAGTTGAAACTGCTTTTGGAATTGGAATTGCGATTAGTTTTCTCTCGTGTTCAGAATTTGCAAGTGGAGTTTCAATAAATGTCACATGTCTCGGCGCATTAAATTTTGTTGATTAAACCGAGTCGAAGTCGTGTCAGGGAATCGCATTCTGGCACATGTCAGTGCCAGAGGCGTGAGGAGGGGCTAGGGAGGGACCACTCAAGCAGAGCCTCAGGCAGGTGTGTGTGTGTACCTGGCAGAAGGGTTCATTAGGTAAAATGGCTGCGACACAGGATAGCATCAGGATATGGGTTAATAAGACACAAGACGCGCTAAAGTGACAACCGTCACAGTGCCTCCCACACAGCTGCCCCCAAAAGTGTTTCAGCATCTTGTGCGAGGCGCGTTGAAAGTCATTAGCGTTGCTGCCTCTGCTGCTGCTGCTGCTGCGGGGTGTTAGTTGCCCCGGGGGTGTGGCAGGTTGTAAATATTGCCCAAGCGCCTGGCTGACTGCAAAAATACAGACAGAATACTCACATACACACACACACACACACACACGCATAGCTAAACAATTCACTAGAGAGAGATAGCAACTGGGTGGGGTGGGCAAGGCGAGGAGGTGAGAGAAATGAGTCAACAACAGGCAACTGCCGCAACGCAAACAAGATTAATTAAGGAATGTAAATTTCGTCAAATTACGCGCTATTGTTTGTGTGTCTGTGTGTGTGTGTGTGTTTGTGTGTGTGTGTGACAGTGTGTGAGTGCGGGTGTATATCTGTGTATGTGTGTGCTGTGAAAGGATGTTGAGATTTTTTCCATTAACAACATCATCAACGGGCGGCACGGGGCTGTCAGTGTTTTTGAATGGTTTGCCCTCGCGGACAAGGTCGATTTCGGTCGGTCGAAAAGGTCGAACGGTTGAAAGGTGTGCAGCGGTTTTTGGGGGGGGGAATTAGACGGATTTCAACTGCCAGTGCTAGTGCAGAACACCCCCGCCCCCCCCCCTCCCCCTGCCAACTCACCTCCCCAACCACAAGCTTATTCAATTTCATCCGTCTGACGCTTCGTCACTCTGAGGGTTGGCCAACAATTTTTAATTAGTGTCGTCTTCGCTGTCGTTGACGTCGACGTTGACGTCGACTGCGGTTTGCCAGCGACCCCATGTGCCCCATTTACCCTTTGTGTATTGTGTCAAAAGCATGCATAAATTAATATTCATATTTTTTTATTTTCTAATGAAGCAAGAAGAAGATGCAACCCAATGAAGACCTCCCCCCTGGAGAAAACTATGTTGAGATGAGGTGACTATTTATATTTATAAAGATTAAGAAAGGGGAATCACATGAAGACAGGAAGGAACTGATACGAGATACGAGTAGGGAACAAATTAATAGCAAGTCAGATACAACATCTTCCAAGCAGTCTCTAAAGATCTATTGATGCTCAACTTAGACATGTCGCAGATGGAAACCTGCAGTCTTAGTCTAGCTTAAGTTAAGGGGTTTTCACAAGATTTATGTGCTGGAAAACAGCACGTTTAGAGCAGTTTTCCCTGACAACGCAGCACATGTGAGCTGTGTGAGATTCACAGAATTAGGTAATTAGCTGGCATCGGCAGCGGCATCGTCATGAAGGGGAAAGGTGGGAAATACTCGTTGCCGAAGTGCAATAAGTTGGCCAAAACTAAAGTAATTATAGTCGGAAAATGCTGTTGCTGTTGCTGTTGCTGTTACCTGCGCAACTGAGTTTTTCCAAATGGACACACTACCAACTAGAGACATGTGGTTCATTGTTTACATTTGCGTGCCCAGAGGGCTGGAAACAACACGAGACGGACATGAATCCATCCGTTCGACGCAGTCGGTTCTGTACGTGTCGAAATGTGTGAATCCCAGCAACAAAGTATCTGCAACGACTTGCAACAGCAAGTGCTGCGTCTGCAACGTATTTTGTATCTGCAACTAATGTCTGGCAGAATGCTTTGTTTGTTTGTCGGATTTAGTATGTCAGTGGGCTAGGAATTGGGTCGGCCCGAGGTTCTCGGAGCTAAAATAAACTTTACTTTGACGCAGCGCAGCAGGAAATGTCGGTTGCATGCCACATCCCCTTGCAACGTCACTCTCTCGCTCGCTTCTAGATTGTGAAATGCATTTTTGTTTGATGTTTGATTTAATTTAGTGCAGCAACGAGTTGCAATAGCTTCATTAGTTGATATCTGTATGATTGTATATACTCGTATTTATATGGCAATGATGGACTGGCAAACCGAGAATTATTACACACCATCAGCAGCAGCCGCAGCCGCAGCATCTTCACCACCAACACCACCTCCATTAAGCGATCCATCAATCAGCGGGCAGCGTGTAAACGAAATTCTGACAGCCATGAAATCGTGTAAACGCAATCTCAGCTGCAGTCTCACAGTCTCTTCAAGCCAAAGACCAAGCCGGTTTGTATGTCCATCTGTATGACTGTCTGTCGGTCTGTCTGCCTGTTATCTGAGGGTGGCAGACAGACTGACATGAATGATGGCTCTCAAATTACATTAAATGGAATTTCAATTGAGGCAAAGACAAGCAAAACCTCCTCCGCTGATGCGAACGCTGACAAGACAATACCCTGAAACAGGAACAGATACAGATACAGAAACAGCAACAGCAACAGCAACAGAAACTGTAAATGGCATTTACATGTTCGCTGTCATAAGCCAATAGGCTGCCCCTTCTCCCTTCCATTAACTCTCCATCTCTTTAATGAATCGGCAAGCATCATTTTCTGCAATGATGGGCCTCTTTTCCGATTGTCCCCCCTCCCTTCATTGTCAAATCCAAAACCCATTGCACTTATCGAGAGCTGCAATCAGACAAATGCAATTAGGATTTGGCGACGCTTTCGTGTTGAGAATTCGAAGCGGCATTTTCACTTGGACTTGCGTCTCCTCTTGTCATTGGGGACAGCGACAGAGACATTGTCCCATTGTCATCAGACTCCAGGGACTCCAGGGACTCCACATGAAAGACAAAGAACCCGCTGACGTGGCTGGCCTTTACTGATGGCCATGTTGCTGACCAAAACCGATCGACAACAATGCATGGCTATAATAAAATTTGCTTTGCTAAGCAACTGAATGTGGCAGCAACACGTTCAATAACTGATTGGCCAACTTGCATGACAAAAGAAGCGACTTTCGATTGGAGTTTAAACTGTACACACATAAGATTCCCAAAGTTGTAATTAAAGTTTTCTTTCTTGCAATAGCAATAACTACAAGATATGTGGGGGAAGATTAAATTCTTTTAAATGTTGCTTTCAGTAAATTTAGTTTTACTTACTTAAAACCAATTTAAAAACTTCATATTGCATTAAGTTTTAGCATTAATAACATAATTATAAGACATTTCTGTCAAAGTATTTATGTGGAAAGACTAGCAGATACTCTGTATTCACAAGTGAGTTATGTATATTTATACACTTTTTAATATACTTTCTTATATGGAGTTAACTCTCCATTGTAGTTTGTAGGGTATTAGCTAGTCATGCTATTTACAGCATTAACTCAACTGGCTGTTTGCTCCAGAACGACGCCAGCTCTCAATTAAATATTTAAGTTGAAGAAATGCAATTTCAATTAGCGCCACAACATTTAGCCATTAACGTTGAGCACGAGATTTGTGCCAATTGCAAAATACAGTCTAAAGAAGCATAGCAACAACAGCAGCAACAACAACAGCAGCAGCAGCAGCACGAGCAAGAAGAAGAGCAACAAGAAGAAGAAGAAGAAGAAAACGAAAACGAGTAGCAACAATGGCATCAACAATGTTGGCCAAGAATCGGACACCCGCGCTGTTCACTCACTCAAAATCATTACGTGATTAAGGTTGCCATTACGGCGGACAGCAAAAATAGAAAACTAGAGCATGGCACGCAGACAGCGGCAGCTGAAGTGATTGAGGGACAGGGACAGGGGCAGGGGAGTGCTGAGGCAGGGGTAAGAAGAAAGCAGCAGCAGCTGAGCAACAACGACCGCAATTGCGCTGTTTTAGGTTTTTGGGTAAAAGAAAAATATACAAAAAAATACGGCAAATAGAAATAAATAAATCAGCTCGACAACAAAAAAAATTGAGGAAAACTGAAAAACACTTCGTTTGCCATACAAAAACAATTAAAATGAAAAACCGTAAGCACTCTAAGTCCATAGGGAGAGAGAGGTCAAGCGTGCAAAGTGCCAAGTGGCAAGTCGACTCGGATACGAATCTGAATCCGAATCCGAATCCAAATACGAAGCATTCAAATACGAAGTTTGTTTTCCAAATTGTGGGAAATTAGTATGCAATGATGTTCTTGTTGTTGTTGTTGTTGTTGGCCCGCACGAGCGCACAAAATGGTTTCGAAAACAAATTTGCCGATCTAATTAAAAGCTAAATTGTGAGCATTAAACGTTGACTCCTTCATTGAGAAGGACCACGCACCCCACTTGCCCTCAACTGCCCCTTTGCCCCTCTATCGCTTTGTAGGTGGGCTGGGAAAAACAGTGAAAAGCATTTAAGTTGCACACTCACACTCGCAAACTCAGCGCTATTTTCTTGCCCAAGCTTTCAACAAGTTGGCAACCAATGCAATTTACAACAGCCACAGGATGCACGCTGCAGGACTCACAAGGACACAACCATTACACTGGGGCAGTAGAAGGAAGGATACGAGTGCAAAAAAAGAGACAGGAAAGAGGAAAATAAAAGTATGCCAAGCCCACGCGCTGACCATCAATGAATGAATGAACGAGTTGTAGACCAAGTGGAAATGTGAAAATGTGGAAATGTGCAAATGCGGATGGCAAATTGTAAATTAATTGATGAAAGCAATGCTTACGATAGATACAGACAGAGACAGAGACAGAGACAGAAACAGACAGCAAATGAATGGCGAATGGTGAATGGAGACAGCAATTGCAGGCTAGAAGCCAGCTGCTGTTTCCATTTGCTAACCACAATATTTGAACTGCATTTGGCATCTTTCAACTGCAACTGCAACTACATCTCGAACTAGAACTTGTTCTATTTTTCATGCCACACACACACACACACGTAGCTCTTTCTATGCCAGGCTGACCTGACAAATTGCTGGTAGCAAGATTAATGTTGTGCATTATCTTTCCTCATTTGTCGATTGTCAATGCAACTCTCGGACCAGTCAACGGGCAACTCGGGAACGTGGGCGGTACCTTAACATTGCTTCTACCTTTTCCACTTTACCCCCGCTTTCCCTTTTCCCCTTTGCCCTTTTGTATCTGTCGCTGGCCATTGTTCTGTGATTTTCCATTCTCCATCGATGACATTTTTCAATTTGATGTGCGCACTCAAGGCTACACTGTGGATTGTCCTCTTTTTCTGTATGGTAAATGACATGGCAAGGTAATTTCACTTTACTCTCTTTTATTTCTACTTTATTTTTAATATTGATGACAGTGTGCTGAATTAAAGAACCTTGTCAGTAAGGAATTTGATTCTGTTTATACCTAAAAAAATGGAAGCAATTTCAACGCTCTTCATAAAAACTGCGGACTATTGACTGTTGACATCGCTGAATGCTACCAATTAGCAATCCCATTGGTCCTCTGCAGCTGGCTGCTGCCCAAAACAATATGCTCAGTGGGCCAAAAACAACTGTTGGCTAAATCTAAATCCTTGCGACCAACAAAAACAGAAACCGAGAAAACGAGAACATTTGGAATTTGCCATGGACTTAGCCAACGTGTTCGAGCTGCCAACTTTGGCAGACGGACCAGGCATCTGGCCGTAGTTGATGTCCGGGTTTGGGTCCGGGGCTTCGTTATGTGTGGATGGAATTTTTAGGTCTAAATCCTGTCGGGTCATAAAAAGTGCTTATTACATTATCACCTCAAGCGTGGCTGAGCTCTGGCTGTGTGGCAAGAGCCACGCCCCCCTCACACACACATGAAGTCTGCCTGCCCTTCGATAGTCTCAATTGACTCACTCTGCTCTTTCGCTCTTTATATTTCTTTTTCTTCTTTTTTTTTGTGTTGGACTTTTGGCTTAGACTTTATTATGGGCCTGGCAGCTGCTGCGTTTTTCAATTTACGCTTTTTAGGCCTTTGGGCCCTCTCCGGAGTGGCGTTCACCTGAGCCCTGAGCCCTGAGCCGATTTGGCTTGTTGCTCCGCCGTCGTCATCATCGCCTATTGGCAAATGTTTGTGGCGCAAAAATGCGAAAAATGTGTAAATTTTCCTTGATGTTTTCTTTTTCTTTTCTTTTTTTATCACTGCTTTCAGTTTCAGCTTCTCTTTTTTACAACGCTGCTGATCCGCTTTGGCGTCGAGTTCATTCAATTTGGATTAAGTCGTTCGTGTTGATTAACGAAATTGACTTTTTTCGGTAAGACTTTGTCGGATGGTGTGTGTGTAGGGGGGGGGGGGGACTCTGTCAAAATCGATTGACGTCTGTAGTAAAAAAACTCAAAAAGGCAGCTCTGTAAACAATTTAGAAGGCAATGCCAAAAGACATTTTGCTAAATATTCAATCAATTTGAAATGCATGCGACTGAGGCCAATACAATAAATCACAAAATATAAAAATACGAGAGAGAAGAAAAAAATGTCTCAATTTCCGGCGTAACAAAATATGCGTCATAACAATAAAAATGCGCCAAGCCCCAAAACAACAACAACAACAACAACAAATCCAACAAGAAGAGCAGCCAAAGGCGACTGCTGCTGTTGCCACGTTTTGCTAAATAACGCAAATAAACAAGACAGGCGACAGGCCATAATATATCATGGCCCAAAGGCGCTTGACGACGATGGCAAGGACAAGGACAGGACTAAGACGCAGAGACGCAGAGACGAATGAGCGATAAAGATATGAAGAGGGGGCAGATGGAAAGAGGGTGGACAAGGACGCATAATGACTGTCAAGGGGGAAACGGATCCCGGATCGACGGGCGTCTGTCTGAGTTAACTGGGAATCAATGACATATCGTTATAACTAATACGTGCCCGCTGGCCCGACAAAGTGCCATAAAAAAGTGAAAATAAAATAAATATACGTATAATAATAATGATGATAATATACATACATGCTACATGCTGCATGCCACACGAGTGTTTGCCACATGCCGGATGTAAGTACAACACAATAAAAACTGTATCATTCACTCGGACCAATAGACCAATTTATGTAAGCACAATAAAACTAGTAGACGGCTGAAAGCATCGGCATAAAGAGCTTTTAAGCGCATTGAAGCTTTAATCATGATTAACTGAGTATTTTTGGGTAACTTTAACAGCTGTCTAAAGAGCTTTTAAAGCACATTAAGGGAAGCCAACTCGAACATCACTTTAAACCCTTTTTTGATGGCATACAGTGTCATTTGAATACTTCAATTGTCCGCTAATTGGCCGGCAAACTAATTTGCCAGCTTAATCCTTTCGTCCAGTGTCCTATACTACGCACGTAAAGTAAAAGCCGAAAACCAAGGCAAACAAGTTGGCACAGACAAACAACAGCTGTAAGTTTCCTGTCCGCACAAAAGTTTCCTGTTCTGTCCGGCCAGCTCCAGGACCCCAGGACTGGCAGGCAGGAGTCGGGACTCAGGGTCAAGCACACGCTAAGGCACTAAAAGCTCTGCCTTCCAACGGACACTGGCTCAAAGCCGGATATCCACATAATGCCCCACAGGAGTTGATATCAGCCAGGAGTTGGCGCTGCCCAGCTCCACCGTAACTTGAGCTCATAATTTATTTCGATTACGCCGCAGCACGCAATTTGCGCTGAAAATATCCTTTAAGCGCACCGCACGCAGCAACACGCCACACGCACACCCACACACACACACAAACACACACACACACACACACACAGACGCACACACACACATACTTATATAGAAACTCTCTTGCATTGAGATAAGCGTGCGCACAATTTCCGTTTCCGCTTAGTTACCGTTGTTAGCCGCATTTCCGAGACTGCTAAATCCACTAAGCAACAATTAAATCAGCTCCCAAATCAGCAAATGTGATGAGATCAATTAAAGGGAAAACCGAGTTTCCCTCTAGCTGGTTGGAACTAAAGAGACTTGAGTTGAGAAACTCATTGAAAATTAATGAACAGCTTAAAAATCATAAAAAAAAGGTAAGAAAACTATTTGAATTTTGGTGAACATAATAAGCGAAATTATGTGAGGTTTAAACTGTTTTTTATACTATAGAAAAAAGTAGGTTTAAGTAAAAGAATAATATGAGAAACCACAGAAATAATTTCTAAAATATATGTTAAAAGTACCACAGACCACATAGAAAACTAAATAGTTAAGCATTTATAAGAAACCAAATAAAGGTATGAAATCTATTTGAGGACAATCGAAGTTCATAATAGAAACCATGAAGAATTGAATAAAATAAGCGAAATTAAATGAGGTTTAAGCACATTTTTATGTTATATTATAAGGTTTAAGTAATAGAATAATATAAGAAACTACAGAAATAATATCTAAAATATATGTTTAAAGTAACCCAAAGAAAACTATCCTCATTACATAAAGAACCACAGACCACATAGATAAGAATTTATAAGAAACTCAATAAAGGTCTGAAGACAATCGAAGTCTATAATAGAAACCATAAAGAACTGAAAACCTTCTCCCATGTTTTTGATTATGTAACAATTCTGAAAACAAAACTCAGCTTGTTTTTTCTTTTTTCTGTTTTAAGAGTGTGTGTTGCATTCTTGGGACATGAGTCATTTAGACTTCCCTTGAATATTTGTATCAATTTTTGATTGGACAACAAAGAAAGAGAAGCAGTAACCGAAACTGAAACTGAATCATGCCTCAGGTAGAAAGAAGCAGAGGTCGCAACAACAACGACAACAACAACAACAACTCGAACAACTTGAACAACTTGAACAACACTTTGAGCCTGCTGCCATTAGCTGACTAATGTAGAGCTCAGTTGAGCAGCACTGGGAACTATCTTGTCTTGACTGTTTGGTTATGGGGTCTTGGCCAAGTTAAGCGCTTTAACGTTTACAAAACGTTTGCAGTTTGCAGGTTTTTGGTGTGCGCATTTTACGCTTAGAACTTATAAATATTTATGGCACACATAATGCAGCGAGTTAAGGTTGAGTTGAGCTTGGCCAATAATTTTGCAGCCAGCAACCCCCTTCTCTTCAGCCCCGCGTCAGCATCCTTTCAAGAAGCTGCTGCTGCTGCTGCTGCTGCTATCAGCGCTCGTAACTCAAGCGTGCAGCTGAGCATGTGTGTGTGTGTGAGTGTGAGTGTGTGTGTGTGTGTATTTTGGGTGCAGTGAAGCAAGCATTTTCAGCTGAGGGATTTATGTGCACTGACATGCAACTTAAAAGCAAGGACAGCAAACGGTTGCAGATAGCGAAGAAAGGCGAAAGCCAAAGGAGCTAAAGCAGCAAAAGGAGCAAACGAAGGAGCTGAAGGAACCACAGCAGCTAACTGCGTTACAGGATATTTCCTTATGTACAAGTGCAGCAGGCGCTCAACAATTGAGAAAAATATGCCAAGCACAGGGATTAGGCGAACACACACCAAAATTTATGTGACTTTTGCATGTGGGCCACATTGCAGGACACCACACAGACAGGACTTGTCCGACTATGCCAACAGACATTAGTACTATTTCCGGCCCAGGCCACAAAATATTCAATAATGTATTAAAGATAAAGAAGGGGGGGAAAAGAGAGAACATACAGAGATACGGACAACTCAACTGAAGCGTAGCAACAGGATAAATCTAAATAAGACGTGCTCGACAATCCTGGACTGAGCTGACTGACTGTGAAGCCCGCAGCATTTGTGCAATGAAGTGCAATCGAATCGAAGCGATATGAATACCCAAGACTGCGACTGAGTATGTGAGCATGTGAATGAGCTTGAGTTGGAATTAAGACTTGGCCAGCTACCTGCTTAGGTTTTAGTAAGAGAAAACAAAACAAAACGATGAGGAAACTGTTTAATAAAGCAGTTATTGAGTTGAGTATTCGTGTCACGACACGAACTGTGCACATCTCCAGTCTGCAGTTTCTATCGATGTCCAGGCATAAAACAAAACGGAAGCGAGATTCACTCTCGGACATCTCGTTCTGTTGGCTCGTTCTCGCTGTCTGTGGGCGGAAACGGAAACCGAGCAACATTTATGGCTTGCAGTCGAGCTGATGAAATTGTTGAATCAATTTCCCCACACACACACATTTAAACTGCAGCTGCAGCTGAGGCAGAGAGCTTTAAGCGGAATCAACAGCAAAGGCAACTGGCAACTGAGACCATCAAGTGGGAGGCAGAGAAAGGAAGAAAGGCAGCCGGTAAAAATTGATAATCAATCAAACGCAACGCAACGCAGAGACACTTAATCACTGTCCGTAGCCGGGACTTGGCTTGGCTGAAACTGGCTAGAGGTTATCCTCAACTGCAACTGGCCTTAACTTTATCAATTACGCCTTTGTGACTGGCCAACACCGACAACACGGATGCTGCTCAATGATGAATCACAGGAAGTCCAACATTGCATCAATGTCCAGCCATCCAAATTATCACCTGCTCTTGATTCAATTAACGCTTCGTTGCCAATTGCTGAGTCTAATGCTCAAGTGCCTTAAGCTTAACCCGTAACTCAACCCGAACCTGATCTCAGCCCAAATTCAAACCAGAGACTGTCAATAACACTTATCGAGCCCCCTTGAAGGGCCACCTAAAGCACAATTTTGTGGCCAGCTTGAAGTACATGTACTTAGACAGAGGAAGAGAGAGAGAGAGAGAGAGAGATTGAGACAGAGACAAAGACAAAGACAGAGGGGTAGAGTAACCTTTCACTCTTGACATTTGTCATGAATGTAGCGACTTGTTCGCCAAACCAAAAAAGCCACAACATGAATTTGCAACAACTAAAAGCATAGTGTGTGTGTGCGTGTGTGTGTGTGTGTGTGTGGTCAGTGCACATAGATACACAATTGATTGAACAATGCGAATCATGTTCTCTGATTGCGTAATTTGTTGTTGTGCAATTAATAAAATGTCCAACTAAATTGAGAACAACCGCAGACCAAAGTCTTGACATTGCATTTGTGCACCGCAGATTGCGACAACGTGTGGTCGTTGCGGTGTTGGATATTGCAAGGCATAAGAACAAAGCAAGTTCAATCAAAACACATCCACATCTCAACTAGACTCAATTCAATTCAATTTTCAATTCTCAGTTCTCAATTCTCAATTGTTGTCAGAGCAACCGCCGCGCTTTGAACGCGGATTCAATTACACAAAGCCCAAAGCTCTGAATTTGGATTGCATAATTTTTTGGCGGGGGAGTCATAAATCAAAGACAGAGACGTGGCAGTCTTAACAAAAGGCTGGTGTGAACAAAAAGCCAAATAACAATGCAGAAAAGAGCCAACTATTAAATACTCTATGAACTCAATTTCACATTTCATACATTCATTCTTTCACTAACCTAATCAGAAGTACTAAGTTCAATCATCACTTTGATTAAATGATTTTTATTGGAAATATTTCACTTCGATATGAAAAACGCATCGACTTGTTTTGCTGCTACTGAAACTTCCTTTGTTTTCTGCCTTGAGCTGAGCATAAAATGCGGCAGGGAAATTATGAATTTGCATAGTTAGAGCCAAAGACAAACACCGAGGTAGACACAAACGCAGCCAGACGGGAGTCAAATAATTAATTGGCCATGGCCAAGAAAGAGGCAGAGGTGTTTTCAGTAGCACAATCACAAATGGGGTGGGTATTGGCCATGAGAGAGGGAGACTGGGGGATGGGGGACTTGAGCAAAAACAACGACAAAACAAACAAAAACACGCAAAACAGATTTGCATGCACAAAACGCAGAGTTGAATGGATGAAAAAACGGGGGGGGGGGCTAGGGCACATGTGGCAGCAGCAGGCAGGCGGAGGGGTTGAACAGCTCGTCGGTTGCCTTGGATGCCGACAGTAGCTTGTTAGTAGCCAGCCCAGAACAGAACAGACCAGGCCAACATCATGTCTAGACTTTAAGTTGGCTAATAGCCGAGGCTACATCCTTTCAGCAACAACTCGTTGAAATTTGGTTTTAGGAATTTTTTTAGTTGTATTTTTTTGTTTGTTGTTGTTGCTTTTGGCCAGGAAATTTGTACTAAACCGAATTTACGCTTTTGTATTACTTATTCGGCTCCATTATTTGTACAGATGAAGTCAACCAGAGCGCGTTGAGCTGCTCTCAGCTCAGCTTCTGGCTCTCCTCTTGGCCAGCTCAATGTGCTTGGCTTTCGCTTTTATTTCGGCCTGTGGACTCTGGACTCTGTACTCTGGACTCCTGGCCCTTTTGGCTTTGGCCTTTGTGCGACGCTTTTTATGCCCGACCGACCCTGCACTTGATAATGAAATATAAACGTGGCGATATGTGAGAGAATGAGTATCAGTCTGTCTCTCTGTGGTCAGGTCTGTGTGTGTGTGTGTGTGTGTGTATCTGTGTGTGTTTGCCACGGAAATCCGGCAGCATAAAGCTTAACCAAAAACAAAAACCAAAGAAAATACACAGAAAAAAGAGAGAGAAACAAACATAACAAGTCCTTTAGCAGCAGCAACAACAAGGACTTCATTTGGCGTTCGACGTGGCGTTCACAATAATAAGAACTCCGGCGAGAAATCATAAATTAATCCGATTTAAGCCGTTGAGTAGCTTATTTTTTATGCACCTCCATCAACGGACAGTTTCAGTTCATTTGGCTTAATGAGCAGCCAACTCAACTCAAGGCTGGCCCTTTTAATAAGCCAAAGCAAAGCTGCAACTAGACAAAACAATTTGTTTGTGCAACAAGAAGTTGACATGATTCTACAGATTGGATCGTTGAAGAGAGACAGAGACAGAGAGAGCGAGAGAGAGAGATGTGTATCTGATTTGCGTTGTCAAGGTGCCTTTATGTCTAGGAGTCAAGTGGTAATGCTCACTTCTTCTTAGCTGCCACTCGAAGCTGTTGCTGCATCATCGCATCCTGGCAACGCCAGCTCATTACGAGCCACGACACGCACTTGCAACAGCTGCTGCAGCAGCAACTCAAGGGCTCAAGTGCTCCCCATTCTAAATTCAATTGAGCTCGAAGTGTTCAAAAGGCGCCAAGCCGTGCAGCTGACGGATGCAGTCAAGATTCAAGACTCCAGCTGCAGATATCCCGAGACAGTCAACATCCAAACTCAGCTCCTGCTACGACTTAGACACCTTGGCAGCAAAGTGTAAAACTGATTCAGACAGATAGACAGACAAACAAACAGACAACCAGGGGGGGGGGCTGGAGGGACAGAAATCTGGCAGGGAAAACAGGCAAATGGGCAAACGGGAAATTGTTGATTGGAGCTTTGGGAATGCACTTAAATCTGTTTGCGGCTCAGCTGAATTTTCGGTTGAATCATAAATATTTTCAATATCAACGCACTAAACATTTTACAATTTAAATTGTTGTACAATTTATGCTGCGTGATTTTGCCATAAATTACAACAATTATCAAACGCCACAAACTATTTTCAGATGCCCTAGCCAAAGTGGACATAAGGTATATACAACTAGAGCAACTAGAGATGCGAAAAACAAAGACAGATGTATATAAAAAGTACTTATAAGTAAAGCGGCTTTTAACTGACAAGGTCTACTATTATTTATTAACTATTTAGTTAGCATATTTACTAGTCCAGCAGACTAGTTTAAGCTCATACTAGTTTTGGCTTTTATATATTGCTTTTTTTTTTTTTTTTTTGGTATTTCTCCCGGACGCGTTGCTGGCTGACTGCTAAATTGCCCAAATAAAAGCTACTGACTGCTAATGGCTTTTTCTCTATGGGATTTCCGCACTTGTGGTTATTGTTGTTGTTGCTGTGGTTGTTTGTGTTGCTGTTTGTGCTGTTGTTATTGCACTTTTGGCGAAAACATTGTTTGCCAGCAAGTTGATGGCGCCTAATTGACATCAACATGCATTGCCATTGCCATTGTCATTGTCATTGTTTTATGCACTAATTGGCGATCGACTCTGGCCAACATTCATTCATTGGAGACCATTGCAGACCAATTAATTGATTTAAAGTGCAATTAAATATGCACCGTCCGGCTAATTTTTGGACATTAGATGAAAATGCATAAATGCAATAAATTCAATAAAGAATTGCGTACTTGAGTATTTCTAAATTGAAATCAGTCATTTTGCCGTTTGCCAGTAGAGTTAGTAGATGCATAGCATTGACATAAATCAACCCAATGAACGGCTGTTTAAATATAAATTGCGCATTCATTTCAATACGATGCCCTGCCACGCCTCCTACTGTCCACCCTCCCTTTTCCCTTCCCTTCTACACCCACTTTTCCAGCCATTAGCAGCTGAACTCATTTTGTAATGCCAAAGTAAACAGAAATTTGTTGTTTTATTTGTTGTTGTGTTTTCGGTGCCGTTTGAAAATGTCAACGAAATAAATTCCGTGTGGCATAATAAAATATTTACACATTGGCAAATGCTGTCACGCTTAAACAATTACCACAGCTTTGTTGTGGCTACCACAACGAGATAAACAGCAACCGAATCGAATACTTTCTCATTCCAATCAAATAAATTCAACTTCAACTATCTTTATGGTCGCTGACTAATTATAAAATATTTTATCAATTCGAGTCGCCTTTGACATTTGCTTCTGTTGAAAAAGAAAAAAAACACAAGTCGTAAACTTATTCACGTATGAGTGAAGCTCTTATCATAGACGGTGATTCATGTTAAACATGAATGAATACACGATACACTCACTTGTTTACAGCGTAACTCAAAACAATTGGTCAGTCGCCACATTTGCGATAGTATGGACACTCAAATCGAGGCGTGGCACAATGATTCATGCATCCATTTTGGGAGCACGCATGAATGAGTGCAACTACGAGTGCACAGAAATGCACTCACTTCAAACTCAAAAGCCATGAGATTGACTCGAAATTACTAGTATTCAGCTAGCTCTTTATTAAGTCGAGTAGCTAAAACATAGTAGTAGCTTTGATGCATTAAGCGAGAGCTGACTTAAAGCTGAATGAGATTTAGATTTATACAGCTATACTTTACTTTGACACATCTGTGGTTTAATAAACTACAAGTTTCTATAATCCACAAATTATTAAAATGATTTTACACGAGATACTAAAAAAATAATGGATTTATTTGTGGCTTGTCGCTGATAACTCGACCCAGTTTCCATAAGCCACATAATCAAACTCATAATATAAATTTGTGTTTTACAGTTTGTAAAATAAAAATCTGACAGAATAAGCGATGCCCTAAACTCCCAAATGGAGTAAATAAACAGATAAAAATAGTTAGACAACATTAAATATATTCTATTTCCCTATTTGCAGAGTATACAAATTTCTATCTTTTCATTAACTGCTCTTATATTGAATTTAATTAAAACCACACTATTATATACTATTTAAGTGTGTGACTAAAGTAGATAAATATATATATATTCATATATGTTCAAGTATCTTTATATCATTTTCAACACAGACACTCAGACATTCACTCAAAAGTATTCAAATGATTTGCCGAAATTTGCTTGTGTGTCGCCAGAAATGTAAAATTATTAGAAATAATTTATAAATGCTTAACAATTTGTTGAACTCAATAGAACAAACACATAAACTTGTGAGTTTGTGTGTGTGTGTGTGTGTGTGTGTGTGATAGCACATAAAATATCCAAAATGGCAGCAAAGGAAATTTGGTTGGTTGGTGGGAAAATGGTCGGGAAAGTTGTGTGTACCGTGCGCAAAAACCGCGCGCAAAAAACAAATAGCTAAAAATGTATTTTTAACAGAGGCAGCAACAACAATTACGAATACGAATACGTATACGAATATCAGCATTTAAATGCATAAATAAATTAACTGTTCAACTAATAATTTTTTTTTTCGTCTTTCCTTTTTATGTTCATTTCACGCGTTTTTCTGGCCAATTTCGACACACAAATTCCATTTGGCAATTGCTTGTTTCAATCAGTGGAAATTAAAGCAAATCTGAGCGAAATGGAATCTGTATGAAACACATAAAACCCATTTGAGTTCTCCATCAAAACCCACATACCCACATATGTGTGGGCGTGGGCGTGGGCGTGGCACTTACCTTTTGCACTAACAGCGGCTGGGCAAAATCCACACCGCCCTGCAGGCGGAAGCCCCAGGGTTGGGCATCGAAACGTGACAATTTGATTTGCAGCAATTGTGGTTGGGCCATTTTCCTATTGCACAGAGCCGGAATTTATTGAAATGTTGTTATTATTATTGTAGTTGGCCTGTAATTATAAAAGAGAGAGAGAAATAGTGAGGTGAATGTGGACAAGAAGGCGTATACTTGATATCACGTATCCGACTAATTAATGAATATAGAATCAACAAAAATGGTGTAGCTTTTACAAGCCACAACTCGGCATCTCCTTTGTGCTGCTAATAAAGACATTATTCAGGCATATACTCTATGCATATGCATACAACATGCTAATCCTAGCAACCAAACAATCCCTAGTCCTAGTCTTACTCCTAGTCCAGGTCCTAGTCCTAGTCATAGTCATATCCTTGATCTCTGTGCCAGCTGCAGCTGCCTGAGCATTCTCGCATGCAAAAATCGTCTCTATTGCCAACATACTTTCGCCTTTTGCCACACAGGACCAAGGCAAATGGAATGGCTTAGTTCACTAGAATATACCCTGACCAGATGTATTAAGAAGTTATGTTTAATACATAGTCTAAGAATGGCTTAACTTAGTTACATGCTTATCAGAAAACACACTATCTTAAATATGCTAGGTATTTAAGTCCAGCATACCCCATTGCCTAGATTTTGGTACGGGTATATACCTAAAACGAGTGAAACTTTGTTAGATATAAAATTTTTTTTAGCATTCAAGCAGACACAGTCACACACACACACACACACACACAACCTATGGTGTTACAGTGTGTGCAAAAAGTGCACGCATTGAGAGTGCACATGAAACTGGGGCCAGTTGTATGTAAGTGTGGCTTACATGGGTTTTTTCCTGGTAATAGTCGTCATGGCTGCTTTGTAATTTGTACAGCATGTGTGTGTGTGTGTGTGTGTGTGTGTGTATGAGTTTGTGTGTCTGTTGATTTAGTTTGCTGCATAACAATTTTGCTGAGTGTTGTGTTTTTTATTAGCAAAGACGTTCAACCATCCAGGCAACCAACACTCTCCCCCCTCCCTCTACGGCCATGGCCCTTCGCCTGTAACTGTGCAGCGTGGAGGGAAGACACTCAAAGTGGAAGTAACTACATTAAGCTATTAAAACGACAGCAGCTGCCAGCTACAAAGGACAAGGACACGGCAACGAGTCTACGGCTACTTGCAGGATATGCCAGGCAGCTGGCAGGCAGAGAAAGCGAAGAGAAGAGAAGAGACGAAGAGTGAGAGAAAGTGAGAGAGAGATAGGGAAAGAGAAAGAAACGGAGACTGGGACACATTTTAGCACACACAGCAGTTTAATTAACGTTAAGTGCGGGTGGTAATGGCACCAGCTCGATCCTCAAGTCCACACCACATGTGTGTAAGTGTGTGTATGAGTGAAGGAGTAAGAGAGTGGGATGGAGAGTGAGTGGGAGGGAGAGATTGCCTTGACTTGGGCCATAACACGACAGCATTTGCATTTGCATGTAAATGCTTTGCTGCGATGTGAAGTTGGCCCATTAGACGGCCCAGCAACGTATGCACATGCACAGAAATAATTTAATTAAAATATTAAATAAATGTGAAAAGCCAAAAAGAGCCGCGCTAAGTACCTGACACAACGAATAAACGCCGCCACAAAACGAAACTGTGCGAATATGAGTACGAGTTTTGAGTCTATCTGAGATTCGAGTACGAGTCTGGCAACGCGTATATGTGGGCGGATGGAAATGGAAATCTAATGGCTAATTACTCCCATTAGAATTGGGCTTAAGAGTGCAACACTCGAACATATGGATAGGTCTGTGGATATGTGTACTATTAGTGCAGCTAGAGGCAAATGGTTTTTGGCTAATTGTAAGGCTATACTATATGCAAAGTTGGAGTATGAAACAATTGAACAGTAGCATAGAAAGACATAGACATACTGTAAGTCAAATTTACAGCATACTCCCTAAGAAGTGAACCCGATCCAGAGATGTAACAATAGAATATGAAACAGTGGACTACTTTACTATATGGAATACTGAAATACGCTTCATTCCCATGTAAAATATATACAAATATTCATATTTTCACATTTCTTAGGATGCATATTAAGGCAACAAGTCTAAAGTATTATCTATTCGTTTGGCGGCAATTATGTATGTAGTATGTCTCTTTTTGCCGCCACACATAATCCCCTTCAACTTGTCAGCTTGGCGCCCAATGACAATGCAACCCGTTTGTATCATTAATAAACTTATCCCCAATCCACATTGCAGCTTTATGACTAATAACCAAATGTCAGCTTACGAGTATTGCCAGTGCGGATACACGTATTTAGTTTCCTCATGCGATACAGCGAGTCAACGAGACAGCACGGTCTGACGTTTTACAAAATAAACAACTAAAGCTCTTGGCCATATATGTATCCAGATACATTTCTATATATATATATATATACATATGACAGCCTGTGGCTGCAACAGCGACAAAACTTATCGCTAATAAGTTTTACACACAATTGGCAAATTAAAATTTATTTATATGCAGTCGATAGCGATGCGAGAGGCGTGAGGAAAGACAGAGGGAACCAATGGGAAGCAGTGGATAGCAAGGGGAGCAAGGGGAGCCAGTGGAGACTGTGGAGCTGCCATTCGTCACACTGTGCCTGCTGATTTTGCATGGCGATTATGGTTGGTGTTGTAGTTGGTGTTGTAGTTGGTGTTATTATTGCAGTTGTTGTTGATTTTGGTATTGGCATAATACAGGAGCGGACTCGCTACCCTGAGGGGGAACAAACTACAAATTGAGCTCGCACTGAATAATACTTTATATCTAAACTCATATATGTTTACCCCCACTCCGCTCCTGTTCTCTTGCATTGTGAATATGAGAGTTTACGCCCCTTTCCCCCCCCCCTTCCCCTTCATCAAGCCAACAGCCGTTGCATTTTATTTGATTCAGGGAGAGCAACAAATCAATTTACATGCGGTAGTTTGGGAGATTTATGGCATTGGCAACTGTGCATATAATTTTTGGGGCGAGGCTTATTCTGCATGCAAAATATATATATTTAAAATCATTTCTTATAACAAATGCAAGTGGGAGTCCAAGTGCGGAATATTGCAGTAAAATGGAACTATGAAATCACTCATGAGTTGCCATATCAGGCAGAAACACAGAATTGATTGCTGACGCACAACACAAACATTTTATGTCATTAGCAGTTTGGGCATTTGACCGGCCCCAATACGATTCGTCTCTAATTCTCTGTGTGACCCGCATAGAGCGAATGACCGGACTGGGCTCTAATCGAACAGACCAACACAAAAACAAACAACAAGAATATTAACAAACCAAGCAAAGAGTAGAAGCCAACGCAATCAACCCGAAAACCTCAGAAACCAAAGCAAAGTCAAAACCAAAACCGAAACCAACTGAAGCATCCACTGTCCACCGCGGATCGTTGCCTCTTTTAACGCTGATGATGTCATGCGGGTGGCAAGGGGGGAGGGGGAAACAGACGAGGGGCGGCAGGCGGGGCCGGAGTTGGGAATAGCAACTGGATACGGCAATTCGGTTTGGGGATTTCGCACGCTGCTCAAAAATCTACCTAAATAATGAAGTACATTTTGTGATACCCTGCTGGCAATGAAGTTAACCAATTGGGTATATGTTAAATATAATTATAGTATTCATATGAAATCAACTATGTAATACAACTACTATACAGGGTATCTTGCCGTCTCTCTCCTCAGCCACAATTCAAACTTGTTTGGCTTTGCGCCATTGCCTTTTTCTTATGTTTAGTTTGTACTTCGTTTTTTTGATAGTTGGTTTTTGGCTCGATTTCGATGATTACATTTCGAGCGGTCAGATAACACAGACATTTAGTCAGCAGCAGTTGGAGAAAAGAGTAGCACGGGGTTTCTTTTTAGCTGTCTCCAAATGCCGTACCATTTTTATGATAGCCATAATACTTATAGCCAAATTGCTGTTGACAATTTAATCAGATTTTCCATTAGCCAAAGAGTCCAAGTTAATTTAAGTAAAATATATGTGTACGCAATTAAATTGTACACAATTTAATTCTCGTATTTATTTACCTCTAATGAGACACACTAATTACAAGGAGCTCTGAATTTATTTATAGCCTTTAAGAAATGCAAAGCTAGACAAACTTTTGGCTGGCATGCCACAGCAATAACAACAACAACAACAACAACAGCAACAACATCCGGGGCAACAAGAACAACAATAAGTCTCAACACACGAGCTGGGCATCAGTTTGTTTTTGTTTGGGGCTTTTCAACACATTAATAAACTGCATATGCAACAGCTCATTAAAAGCCACTCGAGCCTGTGGCAACACGCAAGGCAAGACCCAACCCAACCCAAGAGAGCTTCCAGCAGCAAACCAGATCTCCAGATCTCCAGATCTCTCCAGAGCTCCAGAAGCAAAGAAGGGAACGTGCAACGGCCATGTCAAGTGGCCAGGCCGCATTGAGCAAAACCTTAAGAAGCAGCAAAACTACTTGAGAGTTTATTTAGTTTATTTGCTTGCTGCTGGCTGTTGTTGCTGTTGTTGTTGTTGTTGCTTGTTGTGTTGGCTTTTTGGGCCAAACAAAAGTGAAGTTTTATATGTCTCTGTCTCTCTCTCTTTCTGGCTGTTGTCTGGCGCGTCATCGCGGCGACATTCACCCACTAACTGCCAAGGGGAAATTAGGGAAAAACGCAGCAGCAGCAACAACAACCAACGAGGCTGTCATGAAATAACAAGCCATGCAAATGCCGTATGTGTGTGCGAGTGTGTGTGTGTGTGTGTGTGTTGTGGTGTTTGGTTCACTCTTGGCTCCTGGGGGCCAGTCAGTTGCCAAGTAGCGAACGCGTTGATTTCGCATTTATGCAAATTTCACATACACTTCAAACTGTACGGCTGCTTTTTTTTGCGCGCCAACTTTTTCACTATTTTTTTTTGTACATTTTGTCTTCCTTTTTTTTCTACGCGCTTTTGTTGGCATGGCCCAAAGTAAAGTTTTGGCTAGAGTGAATCTGAAGTTGTGCCGGGAGTCGAGTGATTTTTTAGTTTTCTATTTTATTTTTCTATTCCCCAAACTCCAGCTCCATTTGCCGAGGCATCCGTTGATGCAACGTGACGTGACATGAACGTGACGTCATGTGTGTTGGCGTGGCTTGTGGCTCGGGCTATGGCTGAATGGCCAAGGCTTCAACTTCTACTACTTCTACTGGTACTGCTGGGTAATGGGTAATGGGTACTGGTTACTGGGTACTGAATACCTATTCCCTTACCCACCGAAGCTGCCACGACTGCCTCGACTGCGTTGACTGCCTGAGCTGTTGCTCTTCAGTCTGTCTAATGCAATGCGCGTGCTAAATGGGCGTAACTCAACGGCTCGACGACTTTTTGCTGTGCGACGCTTATCAAGCGCTGAAAAAACGCCAAAGTTTTTCACTCAACACACACACACACACACACACACGCACACACATGCAAGCATTCTGCATCTGTCAGTGCATCAAAACACTTGAGTATTCGAAAAGTTGTCGTTTTTTTATGCAGTTTTTTAGTTTTTAGCGTCGTGTCGAATGCGGCGCGTATACGTAATGTTTGGCTTTACAATTTCTGTTCAGTATTTTTTGCTCATATTTTGCATGACACACACACACTCACACACACACGCACACACGTAGAGCTGACAAAACTGACACTTGCTTTAGGTGTTGTTGTTTTTAGTTCTTTTCTTGGCGCTCTCAAGTGCTCTGTCAACTGCTGAGCGACGGCAAACACGCCTAAATGCGATGCCAAAAGAATGCAAGTGACATTGAGAATGCGCCAATTTGCAGCACCATGGAACACCTCACACACACACACACACACACACACACACACACACACACACACTCACTGTCTGCAGCATCCCAATCTGGCAAGATACATCTGCCCCAACTCTCTCCCACCTCATTGTGTCTGTCTGGGCAATGGCCACGCGCTGTTCGCCTTGACTTGTCACAGTGCTCGACAGCAGCAGCTGCACAGGTGGGCGGCAAATTCACTGCATCTCTATTCTCTCCCTCTCTCTCTCTCTCTCTGTCACTCTTTTAGCATGCTTGACTAGCTGGCATTGATAGTCCAGACCCCAAGCCGTAAACCAGATCCACACTCGGAGTCAGACAAGCGTGTGATAAGTTCATTACCGCAATGTAATCCATGTCTGCCCTTTGAAAATGCACAAAGTGCAATGATTACAATTTACTTTGGCATTTTTTAATACACTGAAGTTAACTTTTGTCGACTTATCAGATAATAACATCGTTTGGATTAGGAAACAACAAGAAGTATTAGTTAAATGTACTTTGTATCGATTGTACTAAATATTATAAGCATGTTTGATGTAAGTAAACTTATATTTATAAGATTAAATACATTCTTTTCTTTGCTTATGATAATTATAATACATTTATATACTTCATATTCTTCTATTTATTATAATGCACAAAATCAGACAACAGACGCAATTTTCTTTCATAAAATTGTGAATATTTTACACACTCTAATGATATGTAAATCGATATACCCATTGGAACTCACACTCATACCCACACTCACAATACATAATTTATTTTTAGAGTATATTGATTGAATATAATTTATGTGGCCATATCAAATATAATTCTAATTATTCTATCAAATGTAAATCTCATTTTTAATCGTGTGGGGTGAAAAGTGAAGTCGAAAATTGATTAATTTCTGTGCGTGATATTTAAATTGAAATTTTTGAATCTAAATGCAAATTTCACATTGTTATTTAATGCACTTTAAACAATAAACCAATTTAAATTTTATAACAATTTTCTCGAATGCTTTAATAGGAGAACTTAGCAATATTCTTGTAATAAAAAAAGTAAATTGCTTTTTCATTCTCATTTGAGAAAATCTAGTTTACTCCATTACCAACAAATTTGTAAATATTTAAGTATGTATATGTATTCATTTATTAATATTGTATAACAATACAGGCAAACAAGAAGCAACAATGTTGTTGTTGCCGCTGATCGAATCGAAGATATCCTGTATCGATTTCTAATAAACTTTTATTTCGTATTTATCTTATCAGCTCTTTAAGAATTCCAAATCGAGCAAATTAGTGCTGTAAATGTCGTTTTTATTGTCATTAATTTATGAGTACAGGGTACAATATTAACAATATACCTTTAAACTGTCGATGGGCATGAAATTGTTTATGACGTATTGTTTATTCATTTGAGCTCTTTGTTCGGCAACTGTTTAATTTAATTTATTATTTTTTTACTTCTTTATTGTTTTTGTTTATTTGCAAATCGGTCAGTGCCTACACTGACGATAAGTTAATGCATTTAAGCACAAAATTGAATCATTTATATATGGATCTATATACTATATACACACACACACACACACACATATCTGTGTATTCGTGGCTGCAATAAATGTCGCATAAATGTTGCACAATATTATTATTTACAATTCAATGAAAAATGCTGCCAGAGCGCACTGAAAGTAATTAAATATAATATAAAACAATCAAAAAACAAATCCCATAAATTAAACTTGATGTCATTGCTTAAACCACACAATTAAACAAAGACAAAACAAATAAAAATAAAAAAAATACTATATCAAATATATTTTTCTATATAGTAGTATAAAATCTGTCACTAGAATACTTAATACCATATTAGTTTTTTGAGCTAATAAAGCGTAATTATCTGCGCATTTATTTAATTAGCCGCATAAAAGTATTACACTTTTTTTTGTAATTTGTTAACTTTTTCCATACACATAATGTGTATTTAATGTGACTGCCAAATTGTTGTTGTGGTCACAACTTTGTCAGGCTTTATTGGATCTGATTTTCTACTGAACTGCAGTCAATTCTAATTAATTAGAACAAAAAAAAAGAACTAGCACTTAATATGTTTATTCTATTTATCTAACAATTTATTATTAGTAAAAGTCAAAGAGATGATTGTAAGGGGAGAAAGATCATTTAACAGTCGGGTATTATCTGCAGCTCAGGCGAATGCATTTCATGTCATTTGTCATTAAACATAGACAAATTCAATTAATTTAAAACTATTTTTAATTACCTTTTGTGCATAATTTGTGGCTTTAATGACTAACGAAATGCGATTAACCAAAATGCAATTACCATATGCAAATGGAGATGAAACTGAAGTTGAGATAGAGGCTTAAACTTCGGTTAAATCTGAGCCTTAACCAAAAATCAACTAGTGGTCGTAGCCACTGACAGTCAGCAGATTGAAAGATACAAAGATAGAACGATTGCAATGACTTGAGTAGCAGTTGCATGTGCCACTTATGCTTAGACTGTGCTTGCCACCTAATGCCAGACATAATTCTCAATCAAAAATGGACACATTTTGGGGCAGCATTTGATTTATGGGAACAGGCTGCAGGCGCCTAGCACTTGTTGCTTGTTGCTTGTTGCCCCAAGGCAATTGCCAAGAGACACACACAGAGAGAGAGAGAGAGCCACCCAGCCTCCCAGGCAGACAATGACAATGCCTTCGAGTGGGTGTCGTCCAAGTCGTCCTGTATCTACTTCTGTTCCAGCTCGTTGTCGTTGTCGTTGTCGATGCTCTGACAGTTTACAAAGTGCAGCAATTAAGTTGACAAAGTGCTGGCTTTTACACACGGCAAAACGGCGGCTCTGGCAAATTTGTAATGGCAAGAGTGAAAACACTTAAATGAATTTGTTAACCATGCCACATGCCGCATTCAGTCACAGCCCGAGGCGGAAGAAGCACATAGGGCACAGATGCGAGTCAAGTGCACAAGTATCTTGTAGATACTTGTAAATTAATCAATTTACTGATACTAATAAAATATTAGCTGACCCCTGACAAAGACAAAGAAAAGGAAGAGCTGGCAGAGAATAGGTTTTTGACAATAGAATTCTTTAAGGGGTATCGTATTAGTCGAATCTCTTGATTCAACAGCTACAAATGAATTTGCATAAGCCTGTTTACAGGGCATAGCTCTAGTCGCGTACACCTTCCCAGCTGCCTTGCTGCCTGTTTCAACAAACATTTCGTATTACATACATAGTATGTTGTTTGTGTCCAATTTGTCAGTTTGTTTAATGGACGCCGACAAGTGTCAGAAGATGCCAGCTTCTACTTCTCCTCCCGTTGCTGCTGCTGCCACCACTTGTGGCACTGTCGTCTCTGCATATCTGAAACGCTGCGTGTTTAGCATTAGTTCTATTCAGTCTGCTTAAAAACATACATATTTATCAATCCGAATACCATTTCAAGTGTCAAAGGCGGCTGTTGTTTGTGTCAATCTGGGCACTTTTGTCACTTTTGTATTTGCGTTTGCTGCTGTTAATCGGAGCTGTGTTTGCAGTATTTGAAATGCATTTCGGATTACTCAATAGCCAGAGCTCTTTCTATCTTTCTTTGAGAATTTATGAATCTGTCAAGTGGCATTATTCAATCGTAATTATTCATATGGAATTTGCAGCTGCCGTTGAAAAACGCCAACGCAATCTCAGCTCTTGGTCCAAGTTTCTTTCACTTGTGTTTGATTTTTTTGGCAAGTCGTGTGCAAATTGTAATTTATTTTCGTATCGTTTAGGCCCAGCACATGTATATATATATATATAAACTGTATAATATACAGATATATACTATTTTATATTTCATTGAAAGATGTTTTGAAAGATATTTCTATTCGTCGTCTGCCTGAAATCGTTGCGCCCAATTTCCGCACTGGCCTTCTAAACTGTCCGCCCCCCCCCCCCCCGCACACTTCACCCGTTAACAAGGGTAAGGGCAAATTGTACACAGGATTGCAATAGGCAACATCCACCAGTAATTTTCATTGAGATTTTTCTCATTCACTTTCATTTCTTCGCCCGTCAACGCACAAAAATGTGACAATCAAATTTGATATGTGACTTTGGCATTGACGTCGCCGATCGAAATAGATTTTTGGTAGTAAAAATAAATAAAAATCTTGTACAATATAAATCGCTTTATGTTTGCAACAAGTAAACTTGGCACTTGAAGCGTTTTACGAAGCCTTGAAAACCACAAAACAAATAACAAAAGGTTACAAACTTTAGAATATAAAAATAAATATAAGTATTTAAGTATGAGAAATCTTGTTATAATAAGGATTAATTCAAAGCTTGTTAACCACGTATTAATATATAAAATAAACTATTCTTAGTCAAATATTTATTGATATACTATATTAAAGTGTTTTTGCTTAATAGAAATCCATTCAGTTTCTATGCTGAGTGGGTGGATCATAAATACTAATGGTCTACGGGGGAATACTATAGAATTGCTTTAAAATAAAATAAACCAAAATGTTTGATTAACGCATTTTAAGCATAAAATTCCACATTTTCTTTTTTCCACTTTGCGAGTGAAAATAGATTTTTCCAAGCATTTTATGGGGAAATAACGAAAATCACGTTTTGATTTATGAGCACAAGCTGCATGAGAATTGTTTGCATTGCAAAACTTGGTTAAAATCTACAGTAATAAATTTTTGTTAATTTTTATAACTCTTGTTAATTGTTGAACAACAATCAGAGCTGTGTGGCTGCAGTTGAAGCTGCTGTTTATGCGGGTTTTACCAACCAGTCGGACAGACAGACAGTCAGACAGTCGGCCAGACTGAGACAGAGACAGAGACAGAGACACTTAACCCAATCTCGATGGGTCTTTGCGGTTGAAACAAAAATTGTTTGCCAGTCACGTTTGTGGTGCAGAGATCTGGTTGGTTGCGGGAGGGGGGCGGGAGGGTAAAGCAACTTTATCTGCACTTCTTCAACGCTGCGAAGATTGTTTTTTTTTCCACTTTATTTCTTTTCTTTTCTTTTTTTTTTGGCGATTTTTGCGGGCGTTTATTTTGAACGCATTGTGATTGTTATATAATTGCGAGGTAAGTGCGACGGCGACGTCGACGTCGACTGCAAAGTGATTACTTTTTAGTCAAATTTGCGAGCTGTCGTTGTGTAAGCTCTGAGCTCTCCCCATCTGCCCGTTTGCCCCGCTCCCAGTGCGAAAGTGTGTCGCTGGTTAAACCAAATCAATGGGAATTGCGTATGAGAAAGTGAATAGTTTAAATGGAGTAAAAGTTAAGACAGTTGAACACCCTGTATGCAGGATAGAAATCATTTTTACTAACTGAAAGAGTGGCAAGTGTATCCCTCCCCCCCTTGTTTACCCCTTTCATTGCACTAATATGTTATTTAATTATGGTCTTGAAATGCTGTTTGCATTGTTCGCGTTGTTTGCCGTTGTTCTGAATGACATACGAGCCCTGAAGACAGTCGAAACAAGCGAAACACACACAGAGCAATGAAATATGCATGCCTCAGCACATTAGTTGAGAAATGACAGAGATAGACAGAGATATGTAGAATGAAAGACAGAGAGAGGGAGAGAGCAACGGAAGGCAATCTACCATGACAGTTCATGAAGGTTAAATTCTTGCGAAATGATTCTGTTTCTCTCTCTCTTACAATGCATTCTTCTTTCATTTTTTTTTGATGCATATTCACATTCAACTTTGGCAATGCAAGTAATTAAAATAGTATACGCAAAGCTCCTCGCAAATTTTTTAGAGCATAGTATTAAATGTATATTTGTGCTCTGTTTCCTCTACTTCTTCTTCATATCTTTTATATTTATATTCTAGTTGCTTTCATTCAACAAAAGTTCCAAGCCATGAAATATTGTCACGCACAAGAGATGTTGAAATGTGTGTTGAGATCTGCGGATGAGAAGTGGGCAGTGCAGTGGGGAAGGGGCGATTCGAACATTGCATGACAGCGGAGTTTGGGGGGGGCAGTGCTGCATCAAGGGGAGGGTGGGGGGAATCAGTCGGTCATTCGTCGCCTGTATAAATACGATTCTAATGAGCACGGCGTGGCGCTTTTTCTGCGCTCATTAAGCACTCCCCAGTTCTCCCCATGAAATGTTGCTCCCCTCCTCTCATCGTCTCAATACCCATCCCAGTGACAGTTGCCTGCTGCTTGGCGCTTAATTTATGACTTGATTTGCAGTAGTTTTATTGCAATTTCAATTGCTGCCCGCTTTACCCACAGCTGACGTCACTTTCAACGTCTTCGGGCCGGGTTCCTAATTAATTGCACCCAACTGATAAAAATAAACATACACACACACACACACACACAGTAAACGAGTATAAGGAAGTTGAAAGTATACAAAGCAACATACTATTCACTTGCCTACAGGGAAATATAATCCGATTGCCCCAGTTGTAATTGCTTTTACTTCCATAGAGAGCTCGTTGTTGTTGTTTTGTTCCACAAAGTGGAAAAATATATATGACGCAGCTTATCAGGCAATTTGTTTTCCTATTGAATCATTGTAGCGATCAAAGTTCCAACGGGTTAACGAGTAAACCTGATTCTGATTTGCTTTATCAGCTACATTTTGACTGATTGCCGTGTATAGTTGACACGTTGAGGAATACTGAAAACTTACTGTGTCTGATAAATCATAAAGAATATCAACCACCAACAAGTGATTAATGACACTCTGAGTTCAATAAACTTCAAGGCAAATAGAAGAACTATAAATGTTTAGAAACTATTGCCCAAAGAAATGAAGATACTGACGTCTGTGAGAAATTTCATAAATACTCATATTGCAAATATAAACATTGTGGGGGGGGAGGGGGACGGAGGCATAAAAGCAGAAGAAGTCGGGGGCGTTACATCACAGCAGACACAAACGTCTGTTTGCCTGCTTGGTGGTGGTCTATACAGTCTGTGGCAAATGGCAAATGGCAAATGGATATTGGAAATGAAAATGGAAAATGAGTATTACGTTTGGGTATTGCGGCAGAAACAGCGACAATGCGCAATGCGTATACGCGATATGAGCCATAGGCTCATAGACAGTGGCAGGTAAAGGGGTGCCGAGGGGTGCGGAGGGTGTACAGCATTGGCTGACTGACTGAAAATAGATCAAGCAGAAAAGAACTCAAAGGAAAGCAGAAGATACAGCTAAGAAAAGCAAAGAAAAGCGCAATTCCCATGCCGTGCAGGCAAGCAAATTGAAAATGTGTACAGCACATTCAAATATATATAAGTATATAAAAATATATATATTCAAATAGTCAGACAGACGAACAGACAAACAGACAAATTGCCAAATAGCCAACGAATCGAAGAGCTAAAGAGCCGCTGAAACAAGTGAAAGATACATTTCACGCTGACCTAGAGATACAATAATATCTTTTTGGCGCCTATTTATCTAATATACAACTAAATATTTTCATATTACAAAATATGACCAGAACAACAACAACAACTAGAGCAACAATGAATGCATTCGTTTGACAGAAACACATTTCGTAAATTGTCAGCGATATGTATCTGCCAGATATTGTATCTAGCTGACTGCGCAGAGCGCAAAAAATCAACACACACACACACCGAGAGATAGACAGAGAGAGGTATATATATGAGAAAATTCGAATAGAAATCCGCGCAGCCATTTCGAAGATACTAAAAATAAACTCACCTTGAAAAGTTTCTACAATTTTTGAATATATTTTATCTTATTTCAAATGCTGTCCGTCCGAAGATGTATCTGTATCTGTGCTCTGGCCAAAACTAAATATTTTCTAGCTTGTATCCAGAAAATGTTTGCTGCTGTTGTTCTCGTGTTGTAGTTATTGTCGTTGTTGTTGTTTTTGTTGTTTATAGCCACCGTTTAGCTAGTGCCAAAAAAAACTACGTGTTGTTGATATTGTATCTTAAACAATTCGAAACTCTTGGTTAACTTTTTGTACACGAGATATTCGTTTCGTAAGGGTTTTTTTTTGTCTAGAAATTTGTGGTTGTTGGCTTTTCGATATTCGGTATTTAACCTTCAGGAAACGTTGCACAGAAAAATTCACAAAAATTTATTTACATTAAAACACAAGGCACAAGTTTGGCCCTAATAGAGAAATGATGAGATTTTGGTGGCAAGAGGGAGCGAGCGGGATAGATTGATGCAGGTAAAAGGTAGGAGAGGGAGCGGAAAAGAGACAGAGAGAGAGGGAAAAATTTGATTTATTATGATATTGATATTGATTTATATTGATAATAACACTTAATAAATATTTTATTATTGCTGATGATGTCAGTTATCAGTTTTATGAACTACTTTATTGTTCGCAGTCTTCACTTGTGAGTAATATAATATATCTATATATATATATATGTATTTGTAAGTTTCTTATACACACTTTTGCTGCTGATTTCGTGAATTGATTTGATTGATTTTAATGCGGCCTGTTCGAGGTGTTGTTTTTTTTTTGGGGCGACGTTAACTAAGCGACGATTTTCTCTCAACTAAAGCAAAAACCCAAAACCGAAACCGAAAATTTCTGTGTGTGAAATGTTTTTTCGAACTAAAAATCTTTTCAAGCAAGTGGCAGCCACGTCTCTGCCGGCGTCAGCGTCGTCGTCGCTGACGTCGCTGCCAACGGCGCTGCCTGCATTTTGGGGCCGCGCGAGAGAGAGACGTTTTTTTTTTTTGTGCTGTTTTGCGAAACTATATGGCCGCTATATGTAGTAGTAGTTCTCGTCTACCCGCAGACGTTGTCAGCTCACCTACCTACCCACGACCCCCCCGCCAACCCCGACCATCCCTTGCGACCGACACAGAAACCGAAAACAGAAAAGCTACAAAAACTGCGCCAACAGACGGCGGCGGCTGCCAATGTCTGTCTCGGGTTATATTATTTGTTGTTGTTGTTGTTGCTGCGGTTGTTGTTGCTGCTTGTTGTTGTTGTTATTGTTGTTGTTGCTGCGGTGGTTTGTTATACATTTATTTTGTTATTTTGCTAATTGTTTGTATTTCATTTTTCAGCGCTTTCTAGCATTTCTAACCAAATCCAAGCCAAGTCCGTTTGATGTTTCTTTCCCATTGTAAGTATGTTCGAATATCTTATATGTTTTAGTATTTGAATATTGGAACACACACTTCCCGTCTGCTGTTTTCTTTTAACGCTAATTATTGAATGCAAAACTGGGCCAAGTGATAAGCCCAACAAAAATTACACCCAGTATATGAATTAAGGAATTTTTTTGCGCTTTCTTCTAAAGAAGACAAGTTCATTTAAACAGCAGAGATTAGATTATCAAACTAAGAATATGTGTTTAGTAACTAAACTACTTATATAGTAGCAAATCATATGACATCATCATCAGCTAGCATGGCTCATATCGTTTACTGTTCTGCAGTTCTTACAGTTTTCTCAAGAACACAAAACACTTTCGATAAATGTTACTAAAAACTGAGGCAATCTATTGGCAATGAGCAAGAATTTATGATGGTTCTGTCTCTGGGTCTCAACAAGGTCAGATCCGTTCATCGTTCATTACACTGAAACAACGAAATATCAATCCACAGCATAAATTGTTGACCGAGCAACATATAAAAACTTAATCGAATTGAATAAAAATAAAAAAGTGCATAGTGCATAAAAAGCTTATGCGATTTAAACACCAACAATAATAAATAAACAAATATGATATATAATAATAAACTCCGTTGGGCGTAAAAACAATTTTAACTTTTTAATTAAATCATGTTGCCAAGCGAAAGAAAAAACTAACTAACGAAATAAAAAATACTATAACAAAATCGCTGCGTAATTCAATCAAATAACAAAAAACCTTTTTCAACAAAAAGCGAATATTACACTCGATAAAAATCAATAATGATACGAGTATCATTGGTCTGGCTGATAGTCCTTTTTACTGCTTCTTTTTTTCGACTCTGCTGTTAAATTGAATTCTTGTACTAACTGACTTCTTTCTTTTTTTTTTGAGTTTTTATAGCTGAGTACAATTATAGCCCCCGAAATGCTGCAGATAAGCAGGTAAGTAATTAAAGAGACTTGTTTTACTACAGTTGTTGCCTGCGGACTGATAACAGTTATGTATACGCTTTTAACTCTTATTAACGTTTGTTTTTCACTTTTGCTTTTGTGCTGTCAATTTGTATGCAGATTTTGTCAGTAACTTATTGGAAAAGCACACAAAACTAAACGTATTTATTAAGTTTTATTTATTGTTGTAGCTCTGGGGCGATCCGGGTGAGTCAACAAAAAAAATGTTGCCGAAAAACTGGCCATGGCCAGAGCTGAATCATTCGACTGGAGATTTACTCTTAATGAAGCCGGTTTTATTATGAGCCGATACTGGCCATGTCAATGTTGGTCAATTACTTTGGTAATTGCGAAAGTAATTACATGTATACATTTTTATATAACTATTTACACACACACATTGGCACACTCACTTTTGTTGACTTTCTTAAATAAGTAGTATGACACTGAATTTATTATTAAAGTTCTGTCAAATGGAGCGAGATATTTATATTAAGTAGTATTTAAACCCGATACGAAGCGACCAGAGAACCGCGCGCGATCGTTGCTTTCAGACGAATGGCAAAGGCGAAGGCGAAGGCGAAAGATCTCGACGAACGAAGTCACTGCCAGACACACACACACACACACACACGGACATACACACGGACACTCACTCACTCACCCACACAGACACACACTCACTCACTCACTTACATACCTCGTTCGCTTTGCCACTTGCGAGCGTCTCTCACGAGTCTCTCCGTGCAACACACAAATCAACAGGTAAACGAAAGGTGAAAATATACAAACAACAACATCACACATACAGGCATACACTCAGACAGCTGTGTGTGCGTGTATTGGCGAACTGATAAGATAAAAACGAAAACACAAATAACGTCAAACTCAAATTCTATGTAGATACTTCTGTGTTCTACCTATCTATCTATATTTTGAGCAATTTTTATGAGTACTATAGAAATTCCATATTTTTACTGGTTTCTTCTGGCCAGACATTTTGGCAACGTATTTGTTGATTTTACTTTTCTTTTTTTTTGCAATTGCTGTGCTAATTTGTTCATGTTGTTGGTGTTGTTGTTGTTTGTGGCTGCTCCACATAAAGATATAAAAATGTTGCCTGCCGAATCGCGAGATATTGTATGGACACGAGTATATATTCTATATTTAGGTTGCATGCCACAACTTACACACACACACACACAACACACACAGCACGCAAAAACTGGTTACTCCAGTTTCCCTGATAATCTGGGTGACGGCTACAACAACAACAACAGCAGTGGGCAAGCAACAGGCGTCTCTGATTCTTGTTGGAACTTGGGCTGATTTTCCTTTTTAGCGCCCCAAAAAAACATAAAGAAGAAGCAGCAGCAACACAAAATGCAGCCAAAACTCAACAGAAACTGCGCTGTTGCAAAAACCGGTTGTCTTTATCCCTGTCCCTGTCCCTGTCCCTATATTCCTATCCCTATACCCAATCCAATCCCTATCCCTATCCCTTTCTGACATTTCGATATTGACCAACACTTTTGGGCCCAGCCAACAGCTCTCGAAAGTTGCACTACACCGTCGCCCAATCCAGCACTTCATTCGAAAACTAAAAGATCTACACAGACCCATCCCATCCCATTGACATTGCCATGGCCATGGCCATTCCCAGCCCACTCCAGACCCTGTCCATGTCCATCTCCTACTAATGGCAGCAACACAAAGCGGCTGTAAATCATTTAGCAGCTATTTTGTTTGGCTTGGTGGCAAGCGTGGCCAAAAGGAAAACGCCGCACAAACATCTGAAGAATGTCACGCATGCGTAGTTGTTGGCATGCGCGTAATTGCAACCTGTGGGGACATTTTGTTGTACAAGTTAATAAGCACAAAGAGAACGACACAACACAGGAAACAATTAACTAAATTATGGTGCAAAACAAGTGCTAAAAAATAAAAATAAATTGTTATTTATTTGTTATAGTTTCAAATAACCATGTTCTCCAATTCTTTGTTTGTTTTCTCGTCCTTTGACATTTAGAAAACTTCTTAGAAAACCCGACTGTGAGAGACCCTGTACCTATTCTGTTAAAACTCATACACTCGTGATCAAACACTCTACAAGCTTTAGCTTTAGCACACATTAGGATTCCGTTGTTTATCGTGTGTGATAAAATGTAATAATTTAGCTTTAAAATAGCTCTAATGGAGCCCTTAGAGTTCCGCTAGATTCGGACTGTAATACGACGTCTGTTTAAGCAACTATTGCTGACGAATTAGTTTCTATTAAATGAATTTTTTTATATAAATTGTGTAAAAAACTATTATCTTATTGCAAAATGAAACAACTGACAAAATGTATATATTTTATTTAATCTGCGCGCCAAACTACAATGGCGTATTTAAGTTTTGCAAACAAATAACAGGTGTCGCCAGTTTTACACCGTGTGGCAGCCCCGATTACCAGAAATAGTTACAATTGGTCACGTGACGACGACGCAGTGTGCAACAGCAGCTAAGCGACATATAGATGGCGCCAGTTAGCCTAGACACATTGAATTCGAAAATATTTTAGTAGTGTTGTGCACCACACTTAGCGAAGTAGCAAGCCGTTCGTTTGAGCATGGCAAGCAGTTCAAAAGCAGTTCATTTTCATCATTCATTTAATGTCATCTCCTAAACGTATGCAATGCAATTTAAACACTAATCAAAATCAACTGATGCGCTGCTTTCTTTTCAGCTGCTTACTTGGCGCTCAATTTAAAAACAAGTTGCACATTTTACATTTCTTTAATTTATAAAATATGACAATAAAGAAATAACAAATTTTATAAATTCAAATTTAAAGAATACCCAAAATAAGTTCCTCATCTTTCGTATGACGTCACGTCAACAATTGTAACTAAATCTGGCGACCAAGTTAACCACACAATTTAAAGCTGTGGCATCACCTGTTGTTTGTTTGCAAAACATAAATCGCTACCTGGTGTTTGGTTTCAAAAGTAAGTTGTTTCGACAGTCGTCCCTGTCTTACCTTTACCAATAACAACGTAATTGGCGCGCAATTTAAATAAACATATGTAATTGTTTAACATTTTCGGTAATTTAGCAATAAGATTATACAATTACACAGTTTTAATACGAAATTATTTTATTATTTATTATTTTATAAAATTTAATAGAATTGATTTATTTATCGTATTAAATAACGATTCTTCGTGAGTTGAGATTTCAGTTAAGGAAATTCAATTGAATTAAAGCTAGAGTTAAAACGAAGATAAAATCTTATATTTTTGCAACAGACCGGAACACTAATTGCATCGCATTTAAAGGAATTTGTTTTGATTTTCGTTAGTTTTTGATTTCCTATCGCGTAGCAAAATCAAGTCACGTCCGCGAATTGCCATTTTAGACAGCTGCAAATTTTACCGTTTTTGTTCTTGTTTTTCTTTCAAGTTTCGTTTTTGTTTTGGCTAAGAGCTAAAACACTTTGATAGGAGCCGCAATTAAGAGCGTTAAATGCGTTGATCTTGTACGATATATTTAATGGATTAATGCATTTTGAGTTTGGCACGGGTAAATACATTATGAATGTAGCTCACGATCACATGGCTGGATCCACAAATGGACTGCAAACCGGAGCATAATCTCGGACAAGTTTGCCACTTTGATTGGTGTGAATTGAAATTGAGTGATTAGGTGTTGGCCAGAAGGGGGAGAAGGAGAAGGAGGAGGAGAAGGAGGTGAACTCTTTGACTTGGGCGGCAGCTAATTTTGGCAAATTATATTGAAACTAGTTATGTGTATACTTAAGAGTAGAGTTTTGTAATTTGATCGTCAAATATTTTACCTTGCCAACCACTTTTATAGGTTGTTTTTATTGCATTTCAATTGCTTCTTAGTTGGCTACTAATTAAAAATACACATTCTGTCATTTTGGCTTTGCTTTGTTGACTATTGACATTTTTGGCAAAAGATTGCCGCCGTTGGCGTCCATTAATTTATTTGACAAGTTAATTTATTTGGTCATTAAAGGTTATTCAAACAAAATTTTAAATGAAACACCCTCTGGCATGCCGTGACAACCCTGAAAACGGAGTGAGTAGCTATGGCAACAACACGGGTACAACAACAAATTCATTTTTGTCCAACTTCCCACTTATGTACACATATATGAGTGGGAGCTTTTTTTTCCTGCAGCAGCCCCCGAAACATTCAACTTCATGTACGAAGCTGGCAGCGAACAGATCAATTGCAATGGGGCAGTCATAGCGCTGCCCTCGCTGGAGGTGGTCAAAACAGGTGATTACTCTTACCACACACACACACACAGACAGACAGGTAACAGGTGCAGCTAAAAGTACAAGTTTTACAACTTCGATTAGCGCCCAAAATGCCCTCAGATGCAAACATCGACTGGCTGCTCCACATTTATTTTACACGTCGCGAATTCGCGCGATGTCGACGGCTCATCGAACGTGAGTTGAATCGCCATTTGAATGCGGAGTATTTGTACTTTGTCAAGGTGAGTGAAGGACGTTTTTTGAAATTTATTGCCCACTGATTGGCCGATTTGTGTGTAATGTACCCAGGGCTTAATTGACCGCGAAGATGGCAATAACATCGAGGCGCTGCGTAACCTGCAAAAAGCGGTCGAACTCAATTCGAAGAATATCGAGACGTATAAGGAAATCGGACGCACACTGTAAGTTAATTAATGTTATTGATTTTTTGTTTTTGTCACTCAACATTCCCCCATCCCCTATGGCAGCTATAACATGGGTCGCTTTGGCCAGGCGTTGGGTGTATTTCGTGAGGCGGAGCAGCACAGTCCTCGCAAGGATCACGAAATCTATCATTATCTGGGCGAGCTACTCTATCGTGCGGCTGCCACGCAGCCACAACTGGAAGTGGCACGACAGCAGCAGGTCGAGGCCAGAGGTTACTTCGAGCTGGCCGTGCAGACGGGCAAGAAACTGGAGAGCTATGTCCGACTGGCTGAGCTGTATCGCAAGGATAAGGAATACCAGAAGGCCATTGATGTCCTTGAAGCGTGTTTGCAGTGAGTTCCGCCTTTGCAAATGTGTCGCATCTATAATCTCCTGTCATTCTTCAGCCTGACTCCAGAAAATGCTGAAGCTCTTACCGAAATCAGCATATTGTATTTGAAAATCAATGAAACCCAAAAGGCCTACGATCGTTTAGCGGAAGTCGTCAACATTGAACGGAAGTGCACGCCCAAAGGTCTGTTAGCTCTAGGCGCCATTTTGCAGGTAAGTAAGCAAAAGGAGCTGAAGATGGAACTTAAGTTGATTCACAGATACGATTCACACATTGACAGTCGCGCAACGATGTGGACGGCGCCTTGGGCAAGTACAGCCAAATCGTTGATGCCGTGCCGGAAATTGCCGAGCTGTGGAACAACATTGGCCTCTGCTTTTTCAAAAAGCAAAAGTTTATTGTGGTAAGCAACTGAAAATCAAGTTAAATACCATGTACATACTCGTACATACTCATGATTGTTGACTACCAAACAGGCAGTTTCATCGCTGCGCAAATCCGTTTGGATTTCTCCCCTCAACTACAATGCACTCTACAATTTGAGCCTCATCTACATTGCCTGTGAGTAAACCACAACCAACCACTTTAGCAATTATCCAGTCTAGCTAATTAACAACTAATAGAAAACGCTGCAGGCCAGAGAATACGACAGTCAAAGACCCTGTACTTGGTCGATAAATAGCATGACACTATGATATTATTATGTTGCTCTAGGAATATGTTGTTGATGCTAATCAAGAATATACTATATACATAATACACTTAATACTGCCACGCTCTCAAACTTAATAGAATCAAGAAAAATCATCTTAAATACTTTATATATATCCATACAATCAACCAGAACTATGCATATATCTGTCAAGTGTCGTAGATACCTGTTGCCGTCTCTTACATACTACATACATTGCCACAAAGTCATCATACCCATTCGCAATCATTTTATTATGTACAACAAATTCCCTGTCTAATTAGAACTTTCAGGAATCTGTTGCACACTTAATTCTAATTGCTGTACAGTAATTATATCGAGCCTTTCAGTTAACGGGCGTTACAGCTGCATAATTCATTAGCTGAAATAGCAGATACAAAGCTGACCTCTTGGGTCTGCGAGTACTAAAGGTGCCCCCCTCCCCCTACACGCCCTAAAGCCACTTGTCTGAGTACCAGACAATAAAATATAAATATGCCGGAAAGTATGCACAATAAAAGCGCGAACAAAAATGGCGTCTCACAGTCTATTCATAAATTTAAAAATATAAAAAAAATACAAATACAAAATGGAAACTGTTGTGTTTTGTAGGCTCAACCAATTCAAGGACAGTTCATTTTATGGCACATAGGACTCCCCGAGGGCTTTCGTTGTTCAGGTTTATTGTTTAGGTTTCTAGCATTCATTGTTGATTTGAATTTTGTGTATGTGTGTGTTGTTTTATTTTTGCACTCACTGTTTACTGTACTCTTATTATTCTTTCTGTTTACCCATAACACAAACTGACCTCAAGCTGAACAATATGCAAGCGCCTTTCACACGCTGGCCGCGGCCATAAACCTGCGCAAGGACAATGCCGAATGTTACATGCTGCTTGGCTGTAAGTGTAATAACACAGAGAAATGCTCCAGGAATCTAATATGCCACCACACCCACCACACCCTCCCCCCACACACACCATTTCCCTTTAGTGTGTTTACGCAAACTGGACGATGCGGATAATGCCTTTGTGGCATTCGAGCGTGCCTGCAATCTGGCACATGGCAAACAGGGAGGATTGCGACATCCATTAGTATTCCTGAACTTTGCGCTTTTCTGCTTTGAGACTGGACGATTGGCCCTGGCCACGGAACAGTACAATCGATTCATGGCCAATTCCCAGGATCTGTTGCTGCCCACAGAAGTAAGTCGTGATTTATACCAACGTTGCCAATGGCGCCTTGCCGTGGTGTGTGAATAGCTTACATCCATGGCGAAATTAAAACTCAAAAATCAATTTCCATGACTGCATTTCTGTAGCTTTTTATTTACCAATTCAACAACGTGCTGAATATCAAATTAAATTCCATAAATAAAAACTTTTAATTGGCTTTTTACGGACTTTGTTGAACAATGCAAAAAATATGTGAAACATTCCATAGCAACAACATTTATTTCATGTGTTGGTCTGTTGAAAGAATTGTTCCAAAATATCTCCGCTTTGTGCCGGGTATATTCTGAATATAAACACTCTGCCTCTTTTTTCTGTTGCCAGTATAAATTCCAGGCCACCAAATTGAAGTCCTTGCTACGCATCTCCAGTCACAGTCATGGAATACTTGCCGATGACGTTGATGCAACGCGGCATGAGGCAGAAACTGGCGAGCTGCAAGAGGAGTTGCCACTAGAAGTGAATGCTGTTGTCAGCCAGAACTGAGACGGACGTAGAGATATAGAGATTGACACAAGAATAGCTAATTAACACACATCGAACATTTATTTGTAACCTGTTCTCAAAGTCAATTCAAAATATGTTTACAATTCGCATTAAACATAACTGCAAGCCAATGAAAATCCATTAGCTGGTATTATTAAATACTATATTTAATTACAAATAGTTATATATAACATATATCTATATATATATTATACATAAATGTGTGTATTTATTAGATATATTTATTATATATTATCAAGTTCAAGTATTAAATGGACAAGAGAACAAAGAAGCTCAGGGGCTCTCTGGCCTTTCATTCTCTTGTCGCAATTATCGATTAGTTTTTAATTTTAAAATGTAATACATAAAAAACTGTATTCAACTCTTAACTTTAATTAATTGTAATAAACGCTGGCGTTCTCTGCATATCTCAGTTGACAAAATATTTATAAATAGCTCAGTTAATGTTTATATTTATATTTCAATAATTGTAAGTTAGGTTTAAGGAACAGTTTAAGTTTTACGAGTAATGCTAATTTATAAACCACGCTAAATTTCATTTGATTCTCAAATTTACATATGTGTCTGCTACATGGAAATACCCTACAATATGTTGCCATGTCACAGTCAAGCATCCCTTGCTATACGTACTTGTAGTATACCCTATCCAGCTCACAGTTTCAGTTCAACTTTTAGAAAGTTATCGGATTAGAAATTCAATACGAAGCAGGAGGCATCTTTGAGATGCCTTTGCCCAGCCTACATCCAGCTCCCAGTTCCCAGTGCTCCCTAATCATCCATCCTAATCACCATTTACAATGGCGTCTCCTGCTGTCAAGGCCGTCGACGCCTCGGCGTTAGCTTCTAGACACAGGTGGTGGTAACGCGGGTAAGACGAGTCATCTCGCTGCTGCCAAAGTGACGCTTGAAGAACAATGATCTGAAGGTGGTTCGGAACTGCTTCGACATCAGTCCGTAGAGCACGAAGCCAACAGCTGCATTGATGAGCGCCAGCAGATCCATGAGCTCACCAAAAGGCGGATAGCAATGGGCAAAGAAACACTTCTCCAGTACGCCGGACAACAGACCCAGCAGACCCTGTGGAATCTCCGTGACCAGGAAAAGCAACAGGACGGCCACCAGTAGCAATGTAGTCCGATCATTGCGTCGATCACAGCGGGGTGGCCTAAAAGAGCAACTTATCATTAATTCCTCAGCTAAATGGAAAACTGACAAATTGAATTACCGCCTGGATTTGGTTTCATTAAGATTCAGCTGTATGGCATATTTGGTGGGATTGTCGTAGTCCTTGAGCTTGAGGCGACGTCGTGACGCCTCGCACAGAACATGCATCAGAACCAGACTTATAACTGTCAATATGAGGCAGGGAATCAGCTTGATGATCACGGAATGTATCCAAAAGTTGAAGCTACAGAGAAAGAGAAAGATAGTGAGTTGAGTCCAACAGGATACCAGTCAGACAATGCATTACCAAGTGATTCAAAGTAATGAATAACACTTGTGCAATCTGTAGGTGAAGTTGTTCTGAGAGTTTTCTAGCTTCGTGAGTTAGTAATGCACACAGGTAAGATCTTGACAGAAGAAGAATAATGCAATAAACGCTTTTCGCAGTATGTCTGTTTATTAGAGACTGACTTCTTTATGTTAGTTTACAGTATTCAAAATGTGCGGTCAAATGTTAATGTTAAGATGCCGCACTGTTATAACTAACATCTAGATATATATCGATATATGTACATGCATGCATTCACAATAGTATTCAACAGAAACTTCGTAGAGCGTTCATGCATTTTGTTTTCTTTCTATGCCGTTTTACTTATTCTATAATCTATTGTTTGATCATTTATCTTCAAGTCTGTCTTTCTATCTATGTAGAAAACAAGGCTGAAAACCGAATTGATGGTATAAAATGTGTTTTAGTCTAAGTTAAATTGTAATCTTAATAACCCGCTGGACTCTTGTGCTTGTGGTCCATTACAATTAATTCGAACTTGAAGTACTCAATAGTTCGCAATATGTAGACAAATAATATGAACTGTAATCAGTTCTATTCTGCCAGCTGCTAACAATGTGTGCACAATTCTGTACTGAATTTATTTACGCACCTGGAACGTTTGAAACGCCCAACAGAGTGGAACTTACCGAAACAGCATGGAGTCCGTGTCGAAATACACATGGTACATGGCCTCGTGCTCTTTGGTATCCACCTCGAGAGTCTCGCGCACCTTGAAAACAAAGTACGTGGGCAGACAGAGGATTGGCGAGATGATGAAGGGGAAGAGGATTGCCTCTCTGGAATGTGCGAGCAGAAAGTTGGCACAGTTGCCGTTCGGATGTCTGTGGATAAGAGGAGATGGAAACAGTTTGCTATAAAACAAAAATAGAAAAAAGAAGAAGAAGAGAAGCCACACATTGCCGTCGTGTTATTCAAAGTTAAAGCGCCAGTTAAAGCAAGGTGCAAGAGACGAGCCAGGAAACCGGAGAGAGAGAGCCAACATGGAGAGTGGACACTCACCTGATGGCCACATAGCGCCAGACCGCCAGAGTGACTGTCAGACCAATTGAAATCGTGTGCAATATCTGTGTGAAGTGCATGTGGATCAGTAAATACACAGCCCAAGCGTAGCTCAAGTCCTTTTCGCCTAAAAGTCCACACACAAGTCAACAATCAATAAAACGCAAGAGTAGGGGAAGGGCAGTGTTAAAGAAGTACTACTTACCTGGTTTCATGTAAATGTATTGATATGTCGTGTAGGGTATATACTCCAGCATTACAAACATATCGGCCACTGCCAGCCATTTCAATATGTTGTTAATGGGCGCCTTGGCCATTTCCTTTCTGGTCAACACCATTATATTTAATATGTTGGCTATTGTGCCAAATATGCAAATCTGTGGAGAGGTTCAAAATGAAAATGAATGTACATATGTGAAAAATAACAAAACAAAGCTGTTTGCTGAAAGGACTAAGCTGACCCAGATTTACACCCCCTCCCACCCGCCTCACCCCTACACTCTGTAAAAGCCTAAATCTCATCAGCTCAAGTTGGCCAATGTTTTATTCATATGCTCAGAACTTTGACCGTATGATGAATATAAGATTTTTCTTTTCACTTCGGCTATTAGCATTAAAGTATTTTGATAACAAATGGTTGAATGTGCCGAGCCATACCCTTTACTCAGCGACTTGTAAATAAAGTAAAGTATAATTAACTGATTCCCTAAATCATTTTCTACCAAAGTAATGGCAAGACTGAAAACCCCGTCTACCATTTGTAGTCCTCTGTCAGAAAGTCTTGTAAAAATACGACCAAAAAAAAAACACTGTTAATTATGTAAAACTGTATTTAAGACCCTTTGGTCGATTTTAAAAAATGTCAGTCCTTTTTCTATTAATTACAAAAAAGGGAATTCGTCAACATAACTTTGCCGCATTAAATTAAATATTTTTGTTAGCCCTTTAAATAGATCTAATTGGTCAAACTCTTATTAAATGCTAAAAACTCTTCCTTGGCCCCACGAAACTTATGAATTATGTAAGCACAAAAATTCATTTAATTTGTTTTTCTTGTTTTTAGACCCATTACTTTTTAAAAAAAAGTTTAAAAGGGTCTATTAAGTTTGTCAAAATGTGCGTAACAGGTCGAAGGAAGTCCGGCAGACCCCATAAAGTATATATATTCTTGATCAGCATCACCAGCCGAGTCGATATAGCCATGTCCGTCTGTCCGTCTGTCCGTCTGTGCTGGCGTATGAGCGCCTAGATCTCAGAGACTATAAGAGCTAGGGTCACCAAATTTGGTGACAATACTCCTAAGGGCTGCACAAAGGTCAAGTTTGTTTTAGAATTTTGCCACGCCCCCTTCCGCCTCCATAAATCGAGAACAAAATTTTTGAAAGCCCATTAAACAAAAAATATTAAAGCTAGAGTCCTGAATTTTGGCACACAGGACGATTATCCGGGTCCTAGCGTATCCTGAAAATTTCATCGTGATCGGATAGTTATCTCGGAAGATATTCAAAAAAATCTTAAAATCCCATATAATGGTTTAAAACTGGAGCCTTGAATTTTGGCACACAGGACAAGCATCGGGGTCCTAATGTATCCTGAAAGTTTCATCACGATCGGACAATAAACTCGGGAGTTATTCAAAACCCAATATTACTGAGTGTCGGACCAAAGGAAGAAGAAGAGCATGATGACGTAACAACGCGCTATGAGGTACTATCTATTAGTGTCACTCTTATTTCCGTTTAGAAGAATAAGTAAAGGGTCTCTCATAGTCGACTTCGACTGTAGCCTTTCCGACTGGTTTGATCTAAAAAAGGTAAATCTCAAAGTTCAAAGGTGTTGGAAGCCGCACAAATTCATCAAGAGACACAAGGAAAATCCCTCTAAAGGGTTTAAATTCCTTCGCATTGTGATGAGACGTTCATTTATTATAGCTGTCGACCCATTTCCGCCCCCCCCCTCCCCCTGCTGCCTGTCTGTCCACCCACAGAGCAAAGTGAAAAATTTCTTGGGCTGTGACAGGACGACATCAGGATAATTAGCACAGTGACCGTCGCAAGCAAAGTCAAAACATTTGCTAACTAGTTAGTCGCCTGGCAACCCGTTACTTACCAATAGGGAAACATAACCATGGATGGCATTGTAGGCACCCAACCACTTGTAGATATCACCTTGACAGTAGCCCTGGCACTTATCCTGCTGCGATTGATTATTCTTCTGGAAGTCGAAGAGCAGCTTCACAAAGTCCTGTATGTCACTGCTCGTCAGCTCCAGATCCTTGAGCAGTGTCTCATTTAACTGTGGCTGAGTCATGACGGAGTCCTGCATAATTAATGACAACTTCAATTGAGAATGCTCCCGTCAATAATTTAAATCATGCTGAAATGAAAGATTGAAGTTAATTAATTAACAAATTATATTGATGATGACAGACAAACTCTCAAAAGCAAAGCAAATTTACGCAACAGTCCAGCGTTATCATGGGAATTCATTCAATCAAAATCAATGAAGCAAACATTCATTACATACCCAATTGGCTTTAAAGCAGATGCCACAATCATGTGGCAATATGGGCAATAAACAGTGCTCTTTATGTACGGCTTCAGCTTTAATTAATTTCCAAATGCCAAACAACATATTGAAGTCAATAACAGCTACAGCAGCCGCAGCTTGGCCAAAACTGGCCAACATAATTCGACGATAATTGATGGAAAATTTAATGTGGTCAATAAAAATTAAGTAAGGCAGTGAGACTGTGAGACAGTGAGACAGCTCGACCGACTGATACCCTAATCATATACTCAAGTTCCCTGTTACACATTTGCTGATAAAGTTGAAGACACTCTCTGCCAGGGTATTTGAACGAGAGCACACCTGTTGCATGTTGCAAGTTACTCTGGGCGTAGCAGTTAATTGGCCAACGCGATAGAGATACAAACAACCTTCTGCATACATTCTACATTCAATATATCTCAATGTGTTGTATTTGTGATGATAAATATGTGTGCATACCTGTATGACACATAAATCAGTCAAGTTTGTTTGAGTTGGCCAAATCAAAGTCTCGCCCGAATATCCATATGTCAACGAAGGTGTTTGCATTTGGCTAATGGTTCCAGGGCAGGGGGGCCAGTAAAACAAATCCTGTTCGCCGTTTCGCAATTGCAATTCAAATTTTTAGTGAGAAACTCACTGTCTGTCCGTCTGTCTGTCCGTCTGTCTGATGGAAATTGCAACACACAACTGGCAGCAACTGGCAGCCTGCTTATATTTAGTACGTAAATTGTGTCGGCGGCAGTTGTCAATGATTTGATTTTGATGGATATGCCAAAGACTCGAAACTGAGGCGGCATTCGCGTATGAGAACATTTTCCAAATTGCATATTTTACAGCCTTGCCAAACGGTTTTTATTTCTTTTTTTTTAACAATATATTTACACAATTGCGATTCAATGACTACATATTTGATCAGACAAATGCCTCTTAGACAATGCCTGTTGAAGGAGGATTTTTGTAATACTCTAACAAGGATAAAAACGACCTAAATACAATTCCATTTCGGCAGTTCACTCCGTCTTAAACGGTATATTAAAGCCAAGTGTTACCTTAAATATATATAAAGTGCAAAATATGTATACTGAAGAACATTTTGGTATTAATATAAATTTCTCTGTTACTTACAGATATCAATAGATGCGAACGGAGTTGTTAATTGGATCATAATTCTTTATTATAACAAACTCATGTTTAAACATATTACAATTCAGCTAAAATCTCATAGAATTATAATCTACTTTAGCTGCTTTAAAGCCTTTAAATTTTCACTATTTAACCATACTTTTCAAAAGTGTTATCATCTGTTCGCTATTTATTTAAATTGTCCTTCTTTACATGATTTTATTATTATATTTTCCTTTTTTTTCCACCCTATGTGAAGATTTCCGCATTAAATTGCATAAATTATTCAGTTTTTTTCGTTATACTTTTGTTTGTTTATATTTTGTCAGCACATAAATAGCAAAGATTTTGTTTTTTTCATTTTATGTTTGTCGTTGAGCAGTTCCGGTGGAAAGTGGAAAACCAGCTGGCTTTAGGCGAAGTGAAGAAGAAACCGCAAAGAGACAGACGCATACAGATGACACAGTAACACACACACACACACACACACACACACACACACACACACACACACACACACACACACACACACACACACACACACACACACACACACACACACACACACACACACACACACACACACACACACACACACACACACACACACACACACACACACACACACACACACACACACACACACACACACACACACACACACGTACAAAGTGCCGGCAACTGACAACTTTAGATAAACGCCATACGGATTTTTTTTTTGCTGCCGACCATTAGTTGTTATGTTGTTAATTAATGTGGCGTTTAATGTGCGTATGTATGAGAGTCTGTGTTGGGTTTTTATTGCAGCACTTCACGCTGAGGCATAACCATTACCAGAGCATGAGTCCCAAGCGCGTATTCCGCAGTTGTATCTGAGAGATACTTTCGCAACTGCGGGATACTCTCGTATATTCTAGCCACGTCAATTGCCTTAACGATCCCGTCGCGCACTTGCTACACATTAAAATGTAATTAAAGTCAAATGTTTTTTTACTATGAGTAACTAAAACTTAAGTTAAGAGTATTAAGCATAATAATACATCAAAGTATCACATTGCAATTGTCCCAAGGCAAACTTTTCAAGTTTCATTCAACAAATTCAATTTGTTTATGCTAACAAACAGCAGCAACAACAACAATTTGATTACCATCTGTTGGCCGGATTAATGACATTGCCCATTTGTACAGAGCCAAGAAAGCAATTGAAATTTAATTTATTGACCTAACTTATCATGTTGTTCTTTTGGTTGGCAAATGCCTAAAGGCAAAACAAATTGCAATGCACCTGAACGCCTTCAAGTTTGTCTACAAATTTAATCTGCAATCAAATTTAAAGCTTAACAGAATTTGTCTAATTCTGTGAGTCTTAAATTTGCTTTAAATTTAAATTTAAATTTAAAACTGGCTGTTAAAATGTGAAAATAAACAAGGATATAATAAATATATAGAGATATATGTACATACATGTCCTAAACTCTATGCATATCCGCTTACAGCAATTACTGTATTTTATTCGCTTATTAAAATATTATTATAGATTTATATTTACGGCAAATGCAATTTGCCCAGCTCATTTAATATTGAATATATTTTTACTGTATATTTTGTATTTTTTTTTACATTTATTAAATAACAATAAACCAATGTTAATTCAAATTAAAGCATGCTCCATATCCATTTCAATTAATTAATACAAATTAATGTGTTGCAGCCTCAGCTGACACTCAAAATGAGTGACTTGTTCTGTGCTCCGCTTAAAAAAAAATAATACTATTTATGCGACGGACAGACAGACAGACAGACATAGTCTGTGTCGATTGTCAGAGTGGCAGCAACATAATCACACACACACACACACACACGCAGACACACACATTTTGCACTAAGTTGCAGCCACAACATGTTTGGTACAATTCAGACTTGATGTGGGCATACTTACAGCCAATGTGCGAGTTTCTTGATACAGTTTTTTATTTTTTTTATTTGTGTTGAAAACTGCCTAAATAGTTTTTGCCTAATGAGTGCGTTTGACTTAGTTTTGAGTGAGTTTCTAGCCGTTTACGCAGCGTATAAATAAACAGATTCTGACTGCAAATATCGTTAGTTGAAAATTTGTCACAGTGCTGTGCAGTGCATAAAGCTTGAATTCCAAGAGAAAAGAAACTTATAAATAAACTCCAATCAATATGAAATTCACAGTAAGTTCAACTTTCAACGTTCAACGTTCGGCAAAAGAGCCAAAAGAGAGGAAACTTTGTTATCCAATAGTATCAGCAGCCCTAAGTTTAAAGTGCTGACAAAAGTTATGCCAATATTTGAATTTATCTACTTGAATTGAGCTTAACATTAACAAAGTAAAATGCATTTCCCAAGAAGTTAGTTCAACAATCTGCTTAGTTCTCACAGCACAGCACGTTCTGCATCTAAAAAAAAATTATATAACATAAATTTAACATTAAAACCAACGCTAGAATTCCGAAAAGCAAATCTAACAATTTTGAAAAGTTTAAATTTGTTAGCAAATAATTTAGAGAATATTTTAGTTGTATGTTTGTGTAATTATATTAAGTTTAACACATCAGAAATTGTTTGCTATTATATTCGAAATGTGGGCGAGAAAGTTTTGAAGTTAATAAAACCTCCCAACTGAAAACAGAATGCAAAGAAAGTTCGTAACTTAAAACTTAGTTGGAATTCTATTTTGAATAATTAAAAGCTCAACTTAATTTTAGCAAAACAGTAATATGAGAAATTCGTAAGCCAAGCATTTTGCAAATGTTTAGAAATTTGTTTGCTGATTAATGATAACTTTGTTTCCTCATTTGTTAACGTCAAGGAAAACGTGCCTTTTGTGTCCGGCAAAAAAATACGTAACGTTGTTTTTTTTGCTATTTTTCTTACATGTTCAATTACTATTTGCTGTAAATGGAAATGGAAAATTCCTGAAAACAAAATTGTGAATGCGATTTTGTAGTTAATACTGCTTATTGCCAGCGCTGCCTGCATCCTGGCCGCACCCGTTGCCGAGGAGCAACAGGAGGCCGAGTCGTCGGTCAAGGCCAAGCGTGGACTGTCCCTCGGGCTGGGCTACCACGCCCCATTGATAACCCACTCGCATTACGTGGCCGCACCGACTCTTGTCCATCATGCTCCAATAATTTCGCATGCACCGCTCGTTGCACACACCTCCCTCATTGCGCATCATCCGGTGTCCTACCATCTGCCCACTTACCACTCAATTCATCATTTCTAAGCGGCAGCGTGTCCAATGGCAGCTGGATAAACTGGAGCAGCTGAATGAAGTCAACAACAGTCGAAAGCTGCAAACAACATTTCCCCTAACCCGACCTCGACTTTTCTACTATTATCGGAAAGTTTTCCAGTTTCAGCCCCAACTGCATGATAAGTTTATATTCGTAAATAAAAATGTTCAAGTCTCTATTGCATTTAAACAAACGCCAACTTAAGTTACAACTTTTTGGGGAAGATAACTTACGTTGCATGCCACTTGCATGCGAGCTTAACGTCCGCGGTTAAATGCAGGCAAACAATTTACAAAAAAAAATAGAAAAAACCACAACACTTTTCCGCTTCCTTTGCGGCTGCCTTGAAGCACATAATACCAGCTGTTAAACACTTAGTGGCCTTTGGGGTAGCACAAACTGGGGGAACTGCACATTAAGTTAACATTGTGATTACGCACATTATACAACCCAAATTATTGTTATTATAATGCTGCAATAGTACAGTTGATAACGGCAATTGAAAACATTTGGTTGCAGGTTTTATATTTTAGATTACAACATCAAATCAAAGTTAAATGTGACTGCAGTGATTGCAATCGCTTTTCCGCTCTATCTGACCCAATGAAATTAAAGCATAAAGTAAGAACTTTATGTCAAATATTATACAGTTCTTACAGATAACCAAGACACTTGCTACAGTTTCATTTTCAACTCGCTTCTTAAAGCTTCACCGCACCCTTTAACATGTTGTGGCCAATTGTCACATGCCACAAAAATGCCAGCTCAGTGTCAGGGAAAATGTGCGTGAGTGAACTCACACAAACACCTACGGAAAGGGGACCGACAAACAGACTAAATTGCCTGTGGCACATACCAGATTAAATTCCAGGAAAAGCTTAAGCTTTAACACCATCACAACAGTTTTGATTCGTAAGTACGTCTGCAGGCATCTACAAATAAAGTTTGAATTGCACAAGATTGCACATACGTATATTTTAAGCTTAGATTAATTAGTACAGAGACTGTAAACTCATTGAATCACGCACGACGCGTCTTGACGGAGGAAACTTAGTCCGAGAAACTGTCGCTCCAATAGGTTGTGGTTAGCGGTGCCACCGACTTGAACAGATCCCGTCCCTGGCTGGGATAGCTTTCGTTGGTCTGACGTCTAACCTTTTGTTCCGAGTGACGGATGCAACTGGTGCTCTGATGGCGCTGCAATCGCTGCTGCGTTAGGAACGTGCGCTGGCAGCGTTTGCATTCATAGATGACGCCGTGCTCATCATGACGCACGGCCATGTGACGCTTTAGCTCGGCACGCAATCTGAAAACCTGGGCACATAGCTCACAACGGAACTGTGCCCGTTCCGCCTCGTGGCGCTCCATGTGCGTCTTGTAGGCGCCCCGCACCTTAAACTTCTTGTTGCATATCTGACAGAGGTATTCATAGCGAGACTCGTGCGTCTTGCGATGCATTACGTATGATTGTTTGCGTGGAAAGCTTAAGTCGCAATGGTCGCACTCGAAGGGTCCCTGCGCAGCGGTGGCGGGTGGCGTCTGAAGACTCCTCTTCTTATGGGGGTAATCCTCCTCGGAGCCCATCGATCGTTTATTGGACTTCTTGCGTCCTCGTCGTCTGCCTGGCTTGCGTTTTTCACTAATGTCCGAATCGGCAGAATCGCTATCGGCACTTGTAGAGCCCGCTACGTCGGATACCTTGAACTCCACATCATCGTTTAGCTCCTCGTCATCGTCGCTTGCTGAATCGGAGACGGGTGCGTCGATTACCACATAGCCACGTGGTCGTCGCACTTTGTTTTTGCTGCGTGATAGTCGCTTGCGTAAATCACTTTCCGTTGTTTCCAACTGCTTTCTAAGCTGTATGGCAATTGTGAGACTTTGCTGGCAGCTGCTGCAAATGAACTGTGGCATAAAGTCCTTGGGCGCAATGGATACGTTGGGGCAAAGTAACAGCAACATATCGGCTGGCGTGCTGGCATCGCTGCTCTTCGTAAACAGACTGGCCAAGTTTTCCTTGCTAGTACAGACACGACACTGATTCTCATCTACTGGTTCCTCCTGCTTTTGGGCACCAGAACGTGCGCTGACATTCGCCTCATCCGACGGCTCTCCGGCTGTATTAGGCTGTTCCTGGGCATCGTCACCAGTGATTAGTTCTCCTTCCTCATCTTCCTCCTCCTCATCGACCTCCTCTTCCTCCTCCTCCACCACCTCCTCCTCCTCCTCCATATCTTCTACTTCGCCTACTTCGTCTGCTGTCGCCACATTATCTGCTTTATCTTCTTCCACAATGGATTCAGTGGCTGCGGCTGCTGTCGGTGTTTCATCAGCATGCGCATTATTAGCATTACTTTTCTCTGCTGCTTCTTCGTTGACAGCGGTTGACTCCCTTCCGTCCTCGTCAGGCATTTCATCCTCAAGGTATTCAGCTTCGCCCATTTCCACCTCCGCCTCAGCCTCAGCCGCCACCCTCTGTTCGGTATTTGGCGCAGCGTCACCCTGGAAAATGTCAAGTATGTTTACTGGTGTGAGTTATCTAACATCCCCTCGCTCTGCGAACCTCGTTCATGTAAACAACAATATCGCCAGCAACTGCTGCTTCTTCTTCTTCGGTCGCTCGCACCACTGCGTTGTTCGTGTCCCACAGATTTGCCGAAACAACCGCATCCACCTCCGGCGTAGCTGCTACCTCTGCCGTACCGTCTTCATCTGTTCTCGCCACTCCATTTGTCGCAGCCGCAGGCGTTATTTCTTCTTCCATTTTATGTTTTGTTTTGTTTTTTGGCGCCTCAAGACTTACACCGGTCTCAGCAGTACAAAGACTTTATTTTAATATTCTCTTTCTCGCAGCACATAAACCTTTGCACTATTTTATTTCTTTTTCAGTTTTTTTATGCGAAGCACTATATAAAACCATTAAATTTGTCTCTAATTGCAAGTTTTTACACCTTTTTTGGCAAAAGGCCCAAATATTTATTCATTTTTACACAATAACGCCATATTGTATGAGTACATACACGCAACGGACAGCTGTTTGAGTATCGATACTATTGCGCATGTCAAATTAATATCGATAAATCGATAAAGCGACTACTGCAACATCTGCGCGCCAGCCGAGCAAGATTTGAAACGAAACAAATGGTTAAATACATATTGAATTAAATTATTGTAATATTCAATGTTCCATAATTTCTCATTTAATGTTATTCTTTTAAGTATTGACAGATACGTGCTTAGCATATTTCTAATTGAATTATATTCTTTTGTCTGATAATAAAAGAAAAGTTATTGGCCTTCGAAATTGAAAAGCTACCATTTAAATGTATTGCACGATTTTATAAATAAGCCTGTAAAAGCATTCAGTGTGACTTGTCGACTCTCAATATGGAAAGCTTCTATTAATTGTCTGTAAAGTTTTTTCTTAAAATCAAAATCCCCAGCAATGCTTTTACGCTTTTATAATAAGAGAAAGAAAAAAAACTGACCTCAACAAAGTGTCCCATTCATCGTCAAGTGCACAAACCAAAAATAAATAACCTACACTACCCTCTCGACGTGACCGAGGTATTTATTTCAATTATGTGGAATCAACAGCCAACGCGCTGGCAAGAAAAATGTTGGCACTGCGATATGGAAAAATGTCTAAGTTGCCAAATCAACATTCAGGACCCATTCTGAGGCCATTTGTGTTAACAGGTCCCCGTCACTCTTTTCAGAATATATTTGTATATATGTATTTTCCCCCGCTAGATGCTATTTTTTTTTCATTCTTTTCGTGATTTACGTCAGCAATTATATCAGCAAAACGTGCATAGCGCCTACTTGACATGAGCATCGTCAACGTTACGGGAGAGATGGCCTATCTGGGAGGAGGAAGGACAACCACGTTTATGACGATAGCTAACGACGATTGTGAAAGGCCGTGTAAGTAACAAGATAAATATAGCGTTACGTTTGCTCTGGCAGTGATAAAAAAGCGCGACCATGTCAACTGACAAGCACATTCCCCGATTCCCCATTTCCCCAGGCAGGATTCAGCGTCACAACATGATTAATTATGCATGGTTTAGAAGCACCATCCAAGCAGCCAAACAGCAGCCAGGCTGACTACCCAACCATCAATAAGACAAACAAGAGCATATGTTGCTAGTCTAAGGCTTACGGGCCAGTTGTTTCCGCACATACAGATTTAAACTACATCTCCTCCACTGCATGTACAAGGTGTGCATTCCAAGGACGAAGTCACTACAACAGAATACATGTGGCTGCAACATGTAAACGCAACTAGGACATAAATTATTGTTTAAGTTACTGATTTCAAATAGCTTAAATAAAACAATAAAAGACTTCTGTGTTCTACATTCGACATAATGGGAGCATGAACAATTTATGGAGAACATTGATAAAATACAATTTACATTTACCTAAAATTATTAAGTCTTTCATTTTTAGTTTGCAAAAGGTGAAATCCTGTACTGTTGATGTGTCGCATTTATTGGCAAACTTGAAGGTATAGTTAACACTCTTAGGATTTGGGCTGCATTCCTCAATTTCGTATAAATTCTACCCATACATACATTTAAATCAGATTTGATTGCCTACAAGACAGTGCCGTGTGTTTTAAAGTTTTGATTTAAGCCAGACACAAATTACAACAAGCTTAAAGGCCTTAAAGTCCCGTGGGAAACTCATGTAAATACGTGCTAACTATATTAAATTATGTTTTGGTAGTCAAAGTACTTCTCATTAAGCCGAATATGGGCAAAAAGGCTTAGCTCTAAACCCTTAGAAATATGTAACTCTTACTTAAGCACATATTTTCAGTATTTTACAAAAGCCAAAGCACGAATTAACAAATTTTATTGCAATAAAAGTGCATACATAAAGGTAACATAAGTATGCAATAAAATGTTACATGCTCTCTCTGTATTTCTCTTGTATTTGGTTTAAATCTGACTGCAGATTATGGTATTTTCATGTTTTGTCTCAAATTAACATCGCATTATGCATTCCAAATAGCTACAAGGTCCATAAGCAGCAATAATGCTTTTCAAAATATACGTGTACTTAGTCTTGATAAAAAGTCAAAATAAATTCCACATCCAGAGGCAAAAACTGTTGTTTTATTTTTGCGCGGTCGTAACGCGATATCTCTATCATTGTAAATGCCTGAGACGGAGACAGAGACTGTGACTGAGACTGACACGTCCCTGATTCTTCCTTACATACATATGTTAAGTACTAAGTCAACTTCGCTCGGCGCCACGTAAGTTCTCTTAGCATAAGATACGTGTGCATACAAAGCAAAGTCAGAATGTTTGGTAAACAAAAGTTTTTGGGTGGCAAATGAAAACATCTTGGAGCCCCAAGTGTTGTACCTGGAAACGGCACTGTTTATCAATAAATACATACACACTACATACATATGTATATGCTGAGCAACCATTGACGATGGCAACGAGATAATAAATTAAATTTGCATCTTCTTCTGAAAATCTATCGATGAACATAAAGTCAAATTGCCCCATAAAATTATTTGCATATACTCATGTGTTGGGGGAGGCGTTTGTAGATGTGTTGAGATACCTTTAAGCAAGTGTAAAGCACATTCTATTTTAAGTTTAAGGCCACATTATGCTGGCATGCTTCTTAGATATACAGATATACAAATTATACAGACAGTTTACTGGGGTATGTAGCAGGCCGTTAGATTGTTAACATTCCTATACTCTGTTAAACCTACCACCACTAGATTGTATACCCGACCATCACCAGATTGTATATCCTCCCATCACCAATTATCCGAATAGATTAGCTATCTCGCTTTAACATACATACATACAAAGGAGATCGATCTAGCTGGAACTCGCTCTAAAGGGAGTTGTCAAAAATACAGCGGTGTGATGCCAGAGTCAGTCGTTTGATACATACGAAATAAAGCAGACGTCATAGAAAAGAACTGTGTGTTACATTTAATATAAACGATTACAGTTATTATCTTATGACAGATATCCGTTACCATCGTCCGCTTCATTTATTCACATTCACATTTAATTTACTCAACAAAATCATTTACTATTCATAGACATCGCACTTAAATGCACAGCAGACAAGTAGGCATGCTTCAGAGGAAATTATATGACTAAAGACATACCCTGTACCCTGTAACTCACACTCTCTTACACACTCACTTGAAGAGCGCTTAATTCAGCTACATAGTCATCGATATCGAATTCACACAGATTTAGCATGCCCGTTGGCCATTTATACCAAATTATATTAGTCAGTGAATATAAAAGCCTAATTGAATGATAACATTTTAAGCACATACCCCCAAAAGTTGTGTTAAATGAATTACGTATTCCAGAGAACTGTTTAATTGTGTCACAGAAATTATAATGCAACCAATGTTAATGTTTGCATGTTGTAATTAAGTTTTCAAAATGGAGTCTACGTGCAAATGTCACACGTTATTAACAGCTTACAAAATAAAATGCGCAGCATCAGCTGCTTGTGCAATGGAGAATGCTAATTAATGTCACATCAATCATGTCGAGAGCTGTCACGTTCTCCACAAAATATGAATTTATGTAAATAAACACACAGTTTTATTTTCATTTCAAAAATTACTTGACTTTACACATAATCCTTTACGCGGTTGCTTTCAAATTGCGCTTACGACATGTGGTCCTTGTGGATTTTATATTATACAATGAAAAAAAAGTAAATAAAAACCCAGCAGAGCACCATCAGCAAGCCATTTTTTATAAGCGAGCAATTTGAAAGTGCCCTGGGGGTAATATGTTTATGCGTTGTCCCTAGTCTGTTGTTGTTCTTGTTGTTGTTACAGTTACTGTTGCTGATACTGTTGAACTCTCTGAGTGCGTGTGTTTTTTTTTATAACACCCCAGGCGGAAATATTTTGTAAGTAGACTAAATATGCACCCAAAGCAAATTAACTACACGCTGCGAGGGCAACTTAAGATATGTCAGAATAAGTCAGTATTAAGATTTTTCCTCAAAATACCAAATAAATGGTCGCACGGTTGTAGAATTGTATAATTCATTGGCAAGAATTGACAACGATTGCCATTTTTGACAGTAATCTACACTTCATTACTTTTTATGTTATACGCACTTTTAAATGAGTAAATATAATAGATAACTAATCTACTTAAAGCTCAAAACTAACTAAGTTATGCACGATACTTTCTAACAATTGTTTAAATTGATAGATAAACATATTCCCCAGAATATTTATATCTAATAGATAAAGCGAAAGCCAGAGATTATTATTCGTAGATACATAATGTTGTCTATCTTTTAAAAGAATCATAAAATATAAAATTAAATTAAAATACCTTTTAATAATTATCAAAATTTAACAACTAACAATGCCATTCGTTGTTAAACATTTCGAACAACCTTCGCCTTACATAACATACAAATGTACATACACTGAAATACAGCCATGAGTAGCTGCTCTTTATTATTAATATTAACCGTGAAGTCAGCCCTGTGTTTTGGGGGTAGCAAATGAGGAACTGATTGTATAACTGGCGGCTAATAAACATTGCGATAAGCAGCTTAATTTCGCTCCATGTCTGTCTCATTAGTCGCACACTTGATTAACAATTCATAAACCATTTGCCCATATGCCAATGAGCAGCTCAATTCTCATGCGACAGCAACAAGTACAAGTACAAAAAAACAAGTACAAGTACAAGAGGAAATCGTGGGAGGAAGGGGAGTCTGTAACAAAAGCAGATCCTTGCTGTCAACCCAACTCATCTTTCCCTGTGTCGCATTTGTCTCAATCATTAGAATAGGGCTACAATATTGTTAAGGCGTCACGTGTCTGCATTAGCGTTATTATATATTGAACACAATATCTTAAAGAGGCCAACAAATGCCGAGGGGAATGGCAGACATGGCCCAAACGCGAATTCCAATCAAACTTATGCGTGTGCCTTAATACATATATGTAAGTATGGGATACACTGAAATACAAGAACACAGCGACATCCAAGCACATACTGACAACGTTCACAGCTTGTCATGTTCAAGCTGTTACTGACTTCTCCTGTGCCTAGGACTCTTAAAAGCTGAACACGCAGAACATTTTAACATTTCAAATTCATACCCAAACCAACCATAACAAACGTGGGGTATATTCGGTCTTACAAGTAATGGCAAATAATTACATAAATGAAATAATAAAGAAGTACGCATATTTAAAAGTCCGTCCGCCAATCGTTCGACATTTTTGCCCCATTTACGTAAATTCTGCAAATTGATTTCAGACCAAACAACCATAGGAATTAATTTATAATTTATGAATAGAAAATACGCAGCGTGTTATTTTAAAGATTTTACTTTCTTTGAACGACAAATTTGCTGCGAACCGGTTTGTTTATAAATTAGAATTCAGCAACAAAGGCGACAAAATTGCCATATCAAACGATTTTAGTCTTTGATCTCGCACGCGGCGCCGGATATCAAATCAAAAATTAAAATATAAAATAAAAAAACAAAAAAGTAAAAAAAAATGATGGGTGGGAAAAGCCCAAGCCACAAAAATTCAGAACAAAACAAAAAACCAAATACCAAAGCATGGCGTACAATGAACCACAAAAGGGAACACACTGGCAGACATACTTATATATACGACATTCTTATGCAAACAAAAAAACAAATCTCGACGACAACGATAACATAATTGCAAATGCATATAAATTTAAATTACAAAAAATTAAAAGAAACAAGTCGATCAGTCGAGCGCGCGCGACAGTAGGAAACCCTGTGTAGGTCTTCAACGAAAAGTATTTTCATTTCAATGGGATTTAAATATATCGCTTGAAGTCGATTTTGCTTGCATTGAGAGTAGGTAGCTTGAGATAGTCTGGCAACACTGGACTGCGGCTGTTGATTGCTTATGCTTAGTTCGTTATATCCTCGCCGCGGCGCCGTGACTGCGCTGCTACTGCGACACATCTGCTGCGCTGCATAAATTTGTTTCTTGAATAACTTCTGAGTTAAATATCCGATCGTACTGAAATTGGTAGCACACATTGAGAGTAGGATACTTACCATGTGTGCCAAGTCTCAAGTCTCTAGCTAAAAAACTGCTCTGGTTATCAGCATTTTCTAGTTATGGGCGAAGGGGGCGTGTCATCGCAATGAAATTTTCAGGACACATTAAACCCAAGCTTTTTATAATGTGTGCCAAATCTCAAGTCTCTAGCTTTAACATTGCTTATGTTTTGGGGATATTTCTAATTTTAAAACAAACGGGACTTGATATAGAAAATTTAAAAAAAAACTTGATCTGCGTATGGTATTCAGGAATCTACATTCCAAATTTGAAGTCTCTAGCTCTTATAGTTGCTGAGATCCATGCGTTCATTCAGTCGGACGGACGGACAGACAGACAGGTGTCAATTGACTCGTTTATTGATTCAGAATATATTTACTTTATATGGTCGGAGATGCCTCCTTCTGCCTGTTACATACGTTCACACAAATTCATTATACCTTTTTTTGCCCATTTTAAATGGGCACAGGGTATAAAAATAAAGCAGCAGAGAAATATTAATATATTTATTAATTTAATCGTCGCGATATTTGTTTACTTTCTATGCTACATGGAATTCCCGAAGACAAAATCTTAACCGATTGTTCTTTAGCGAAACTCGTTTCATCAGCTTTTTATTTAATTCCGTTCTGCTTTTGTTCTGTATATTCTGGCCGACGGAGGGGGGGGGGGTCAAAGCAGGCTTTTATTTTGTATTACGAGGAGAATTATCTGCGGGGTATTTGCATAGAAATTAATTGTTGCGACACACAAAACAAGAAATCAATTTCAAAAAACAGCTGTGAACAGCGGTTTTAGGTTTTCGGTTTTTGGTTCTGAGTGTTCGGCTTTTTCGACTTTCATTCATCCCAGAGTATCGGGCATCATCTTTCTCCACGGACAAAATTGGTATAAATAGCGGCAGCTGGCGCATTGCTAATTAGACTTATCACAAACTTCAACACAAAACCACAGTAGTACCACAGAAAAAAAAACCACAACAAAAATGTCGAAATTCATTGTGTTTGCTTTGGTAATTGCCACCATTTGCCTGATCCTGGTCAACGCGGCGCCAGCACCTGATGCAAGAATTCTGGACGCGCAGACGGCCATCAATAAGATTATTGGTAAGTTAATAGCAAACAGTTATTAGACTGTTTCAATCTAATATGATTCTTCATGCAGCTGCCTACAATCGCTATCCAGGACGCTCGATTGTCCATCCCGCGGAGGTGGCCACACTCATCGATCCCAACACTTTTGTGCCACACTACTGAATATCCTGTTGACCAATGTATTTTCTGTTTTATGCCTAGTTTTTAATATTAAAAAAATAATAAAAATGACCTTGGAAAGTTAAATAGCTTTTTTATATTTATTTTATATACATTGACTTCTATAAAATGTAAATCTTCGTATTTTATTTGCCACTTCACACCCGTTTTAATTAGCGCCAATGTTAATTAAACACTCTAAAACATCTGCTATATGCATAAAGATATAACAAAATCCCATTAAATCTACTTATGTATATTAATTAATTCACTTCTTAATTGCCTAATTACGCTACACAATTAAACAAGATTTGTTTAATATGAATTTTAGTGGCTTTCTTTTATTTTGGGTATTCCAAACAACTTGTTCTATGGAGAAATGCCAAACAAGTTAATCTGTAGAGGAATGTATGTTAATACATATTAAATGATAATGGGAATAACCCAAGTCCATCTCGCTTCGATTATGAATTTCTAATTTCAACATTTGTCGGCCCTTTTGATATGTCCCTCAAACCATTTGTGTTCAGCAGTCGGCTGAAAACTTAATTAAGTAAGTAAATTGACCTAATTTTGTACCCTTACCCATATATAGTTTATATAAATGTAACATTTGCAAATAGTTTCTAAAGGAATTCCTCTGAGCTTATTACATTTTTAGCTCTTGCTACCTAATATGACTACCTCAAAAAGTATTTTCATAATCTAAACTAATTGGCGACACGGTGTCATGGCGAACTTTATACTCAAAGCAGTAATCTAAATAATCTGCAGTGCTTAAAAGAAATGCATACAGAGAAATGCAACAAAAATACATGCGTGTTTTATTAAAAAAAAGTATTTTGCTTGCCACAAAATGTAGTAAAATGTCTTTTAAGCAAAAGTTTCCTTTGAGCTAACATGATATTAAAAGCAGTGGCTTCTTTGTACTTAAACACAGTGCTTTCGTGAGTTCCGCAACATTCTAAAGAGGTTCGTTTAACGAAACTCACTTGCAAACTCAATCTGCAAATAAACAATTTTTTCTAACGCATAAATAAATTGCGCTGAACAGATAAAATTTAAATTCGAAAATGCAAAATTATTAACAATTTACTCCTTTCATTTTATTATGCAGCTTAAAACGTTTTTAAATAAACTAAACATTTCGCAAACGATTTGCTAATGGAAATGTGAACTTAATTTTTTGTGCGCGTCAGCAGAATTATAAATATGGACGTGCTCAGGATGCAAACTAGGAGTTAGGTAGCTCATGTTATTATTAATATATATATATTTTTGGTAAAGAGATTAAATAATTAAAAATAATACCCTTTTTTTCCATTTTGACAAGATATAGCTTATTCAACTATGTGATTCAAAGTTTTATTAGATTAAATTTAAATGAAATTCATAGCTTCTATGCGGTTAATATTTTTGTATTAAAATACTACATTTATACCTTTGGTATTAGAATATTGAAAAAAATATAAATAAATTCTTGAAACACTTCTTAGCTATTATTAAAGTCAGATTATACTATAAATTATATTTACACATACAAATTTAAAGAAAAAACAACAATTCCACCTACAATAGCGAATCAATCAATTGATTTTGATATTTATGAGCAGTTATGTGTTATTTTACTATACGCGTATTTCTAACTTCAAGTTCTCTAACTGTTAGAGCATACTTAATAATTTTCCTTTATTTTTGATGTCCTTATCTGGCTACAAACATAATCAACACACTCAGATATATGTATGTATGTATACATAGCACGCTCTTAGCATACATAAAGTTTGTTAGCCACGTCCACAAAATATCCACTTTAGCATGTGTTGGGTTTTAACATAAGCTTTCGAAGAGGCTTCCCAAGTTTTCTGTTAGATCAACATTCTAATAAACATTGTCACATTTGATCCTGATGAAAGATTCATTCGGGAAAAGTTTCAGCCGCATTCAGTTTTCGCAATTTTGCGATATAAGTGTTTGCGCAGCTCTTGGCATCGCACTGACTAACTGCAGTTCAGGGTGACCTTCAATATAGCGAGGGGGTGGATAGTGGGGGATAATGCACTCACAACATTGGTGATTGCTCACTATTCTCTCTTGACGTTTAGCTAGGTGCTCTACAAGGTTCTACTATCTTGGTCCCTCCAGTCCTCTCAGTCTGGCAGGCATATTTATGGCCTAGAGATTTCGGGCTTACCATGAGCTAGCTGTACATATTATTATCGGGCAATTGGAATTGGAATTTTGCTGGCTACGACTAACGGCACGTGTACTTATCGTATCGTATCGTATCGTGGTAGGTCAATAGCAGTTACACTTTATGGCCCTTTCAGGTGCACGCAGGACAGCATTCAAAACAACAGCAATAGAACCTGACAAAAGCACACAAATTGCTGCCCAGTAGCATGGAAGTGGAGATGTTGCATAATTAGCCTTACATTTCCACACAATAGCCTTACAATACCCGGTAGAAAGAGGCTTATGGCTTATCAGGGTTGAAAATGAGGAGATGGATGTCTACTTGTGACGTCAGAACAAGCCTTACCGAAGGTCGGCTAAGGTGAATTTGCTAATCATAATAATAATATCGATAAATATACTATGTAATACTATATATCTCAGTTGTAGAGATACTTACAAATGCTCATCTAAATTAATTACATTGTTTTCAACAAACACATGGGGAGTGTAATTAATTTGTAATAAACCCGAAGCAGTTTGGCTAGGCTACTTAGTCATTTTATGTCTATGACAATAGTTTTTTTTTATTTACGACTATTTTATAGCTCTCCCACATGTTGTCATCTGTTGGTTTAAAGCTTTGAATAACTCAAACAACTTGAATCGCTGAGAAATTCCCAAAAATGCCCAATGGAATTCCAAAACAAAACACACAAAACAAGTATGTGTGATCCAGTTGCGAGACTGTGCGACTCTGAGATACTCTGTAAACAGTTAAGTCAATTTAAACTTACATTCTGAGACTTATTCTTAAACAAACTGTATCAATGTATGGTTATTATTAACTGGAGTTAAGCATTCGCCTTGACTATTCGATTATCTTGTATTTCAACTGTGACCAACACATTTTAGCCATTTATTGGATAAAGGGTAGGGTATTAGCTGAAAACACCTCAACTCAACTAAACTCAACTCAACTCTAGCCCACACAATTCTCGCATGCGCCGGGCGTATAAATTTGTTAACAGCTCCAAAAAAAACAATAACAAATATGTAGAGAGAAAAAATGGGAATTTGCATTGCAAATATCAAATCGCTCCATTATAAATAGACTGACTTACCTGTAGCTCGTTATCTCTTTTCACTATCTGACCGACGGCTTTAATTATGCAAATTGTTGGCGCCAGCAAAGAGTGCTAAAAGAAAAAAAGAACACACAAAAAACAAACAGTAATAACAAGCAGAACCGTTAAAGAGCACATGAGAAATCGCTGTCTGATATTCATTTATCAATTTGTCGAACAACAAAACAATCAAATATATTACGAGTATATTTTAATTAACGCCACTGTGTCGTATATCGTTTAATTACAAAATTTCAAGTTCAATTACCCTTTTGTTTTTTGGCTATGAAAATGATGCTCGCTTATTTATTTATAAATTTAACAGGCGAATATGATTATAAATTATTTAAACTATGAAATATTTAACATATATACCAATAAAGTACTATCTGTAATGCTTTATAATAATAGTGAACATGATAAGTTAATGATGCCATCTGTCAAATGTATTTAATCAGCAAATAGTCGATGCATTACACATTTGAATATTTCCATTGTATTTTTTGTATTTCTACTAAAACAAAGCAAAGTTTAAGCGACTTTAACCTAAAGTCAAAAGGCTAATACCTTTTGTAGTGAGTCAACAATTCCAAAAGCAACATCTGCTACTCACAAAACAGCTCAATGAACCTTGCAAAAAAAATAGAAAAGAAACAAAGGAAAACGCCAAATTAAAGTTCCCCCCAATAAGTATGCTACAGTAAGCGAAACTCAATCATGAGGATGAAAAAAATTGCCACTACAAATGAACATTAAGAGATGCATGTGTGTGTGTGAGGGATTTCCGAGTTCTTTACTTAATACAAAGCATTCGAGAATTCGTCGACTTATTACAGGTCTTGGTGTGTATTAACTCTGCTAATGGAAAAGTTGCCACCCGTTAAAAGAAAATAACGAAACTCTGGGTATTCTTTGGGTTTGTCTATACCGCAGCAGGTTGCCGCAGAGGATGTGTGTGTGTGCCTGTGTCTGAGACAACAGGATGTATGTCTGCGTCCAAGTCTGTGTTGTGTGTGAGTGCATGCACGGTACATTGATTTTAATAGCATTTAAGCCTTGTTGAATCACAAGCAGCATCAGCATCAACATCGGCATCGGCAGCAACATTTTATGTATTATCGGAAAGAGTTTTTTTTCCGGTATTTGAATCGTAAGACATACAAATGGGTGTCTATTTAAGCGGGCAAATCAAATGGTAGAGCTTTATACGGCTAGAAGCTGGTTGCTGACCTTTACTTCAATCCAAAAGTGAAAGAACTGCGAAATTGCGAAATTGCGAAACTGTTTAACTGATGTCTGGCCATTGACGGCGTCAGCACAATCCAGTCTTATGATAGTATCAGCCTCGTCATCGGCAACGACATACATAAATACATAAAAAATGTCTATCATAAAAAAGCATAACAATTATTCGCAGTCCAAGGCGTTAATACGCAGTCTCGATTTAAGTAGCTCTTCGTTCTTCTTAGCCAGAATACACTGACATTGTCACATAATCATAATCAAGTTCATCATTGTCATTGTCATTCACAGTGTTTAAGCTATGGCTTTATACTTATTAGCATAATCACATCATGTCATCCAGCATCTTGATAATGTTGAGTCTCTATAGCAGCAGCTGACAAGAGAGGGTCAAGTTGCAAGTACATAACTTTTAAATATAAATATTATATATATATATACACATTTTGTTGCACTTTTCTTTAATCAATCGTCTACATAATTCAAGCAAGAACAATGCAAATTTTAAGCACTTCATAAAAATGCAGTGAATTTTGCTTTTCTCACTGCAGTGTTTTAAAAAGAGAAAATATTTGCAGACAGCAGAATTCAATAAATTGTTGACACTTCATTTGAATTTCAGCAATAATATTATGGAATCGGAATTAAACGTCGAAAGTATCTGCATTCTTGTAAATCATGCTTAACGATTTAAGTTATTATACTTATTACTTCATTCAGTATGAATAAACAAGACGATCAAACGTAGCTTTAAAGACTTATCACAAATCAGGGAATCTTGAAAGTGGGCAAAGAGTATGTAGCATACTCGACTGCAGCAATGTTTGTTATTTTTATTTTAAATATTATACAGTTTTTACTCTCTCTTCTTCTCTCCTTCTCTTTTCTTTTCTTTTTATTCTGTTTTTACTACAAGCTAAATATTTCTCTCATAACAATACTTAAGTTAATGAAAGCAAAATGGTCAAGCGTTATGCTCGTTTAACTTGTAATTTCCCTACTTAAAATGTTCTTTACTCCGTTGCTGACAACAATATCTTAACAGTGAGATTACGTATACGCCCCAATGAATCCGTTAAAGCAGTTAAGTTGCCATAGCGATGCTAAGGAATTTTGCCAATTACGAGTTGAAGAAGCAACAAGAACTGCGACTATTCGATTGAATGCATTGTGCATATAAGTATATCTTTGTGTAACCTTTGCACATTAATAATAGGCACTCGATGAGCCAAGTTCTTCAATGGAATTAAACGACTAAATTAAGACGCATTAACTCTAAGGAAATACATAAGAAAACCAGTCGGAAAGGCTACAGTCAAAGTCGACTATGAGAGACCCTTTAAATGAAAATGGAAATAACCAGTGAGACTATGGGATACCAGTGTTTTTTATTAAACTTCAAAGGTTTACAATTTACTGTCTACTGCCTCCTTCTACCGAATACAATATACTAATTTACTAGTATAACGAGTAACGATTATAAATACGCTGTAAGTGTAGTTTGCTAACTATAAAATAGGTGTAAACAATATAGAAAAGTCGATTTTTCATTATCTCTAAGCAAATGTCGCGCTTTAATAAAACTATTCACATATTTGTCAGACACGAAAACAAACACAATCCGCTGAATCAAGCAATATTATTTGTGATTGGTGATTTGTTTTCCTATTCCCCATACACATGCCTAAATCAAGTGGGACATGCCATGTTGGTAGGGGATGTTTATCATACTACCATGTAGTACTTCCAATATCAATATTTACATGTGCACAAGTTGAAATTCGGGTGTGTTTCAGTCAAGTCCTGTTCAATGGTTTGGTTAAAGTCACACACACTTAGAAAAAAAAGGTGCGACATGCTGGCTGCTAGTTTTGACAAATGAAACCCCACAAAAACACACACACGGATAGAGTGAGAATGAATGAGACAAAGGGTGAGAAAAGAGAATGTGCCATATTCATATATAAATCAAAGGAAGTCCCTCGGTTTTATTCTGGCGTCTCTGTGGCGCACAGCTTGACACGAATCATTAAACGTGGTCTGCAATATACATGTCATGGTTTTTTGTTCACTGCTTCACATTTGAGTTGACCAGTTCCACATTGGAACACACATTCATCAAACAATGCATGAATAACAACTTCCCTCAATTCCCCTCCCATCGTTCTATTGTCCTGGCCAATGTCAAACGATTGTGTATATGCAATTAATGAGGCCCAACAAATCGGATTGATTGCTATTGGTTGACAAATATTGTATTTATCATTATAGTAATTGGCCTTTTCATCACCATGAGCAAAGATCAATTATCATATTGCTGCGGTCAAAGCAGGTTGACAGTATTAAAAGAAGTCTTTATACCCTGTGCCCATTAAAAATGGGCAAAAGCGGTATAATGAATTTGTGTGAATGTATGTAACAGGCAGAAGGAAGCATCTCCGACCCTATAAAGTATATATATTCTGAATCAGTATCAATAGCCAAGTCGATTGACATCTGTCCGTCTGTCTGTCCGTCCGTCTGTCCGTCTGTCTGAACGCGTGGATCTTAGCAACTATAAGAGCTAGAGACTTCAAATTTGGAATGTAGGTTCCTGAATACCATACGCAGATCAAGTTTATTTTCAATTTTCGATATCATGCCCCGTTTGTTTTAAAATTTGAAATATCCCCATAACATAAGGAATGTTTAAGCTACAGACTTGAGACTTGGCACACATGATAAGAAGCTTTGGCTTTATGTATCCAGAAATTTTCATCACGATGTCACGCCCCCTTCGCACATAACTCGAAAATGCTGATTACAAGAACAGTTTGATAGCTAGAGACTTGAGACTTGACACACATGGTAAGTATCCTACTCTCAATGTGTGCTACAAATTTCAGTACGATCGGATATTGAACTCAGAAGTTATTCAACAAACAAATTTATGCAGCGCTGCAGATGCGTCGCAGCGCAGTAGCAGCGCAGTCGCTGCGCCGCGGCGACGATATAACGAACTAAGCATAAACAATCAACAGCCGCAGTCCAGTGTTGCCAGACTATCGCAAGCTACCTACACTCGATACAAGCAAAATCGACTTCAAGGGATATATTCAAATCACATTATAATGAAAATACTTGTCCTTAAAAAAACCTGCACAGAGTTTCCTACTGTCGCGGCCACTTGACTGATCGGATTGTTAGATATTGTATTAGTTATGTATACTATTTATACTAGTACTTACTACACAACAAACAACCCTTTGCCCTGTCCAAAACCAATTAACAGCTTAGTAATATAAGCTCATAATTGGCAAAAGTATAAACCTCAATTAGACTAAACAATACACAACTTCATTCAGTGCTTTTAACTTGATGGATTGAAGTGAAAATTCCAAGTGTCCCAGTGTCAAATCCAATTAGAATGCATTCAAATCTACAAACTTTGAAATTGAGTAACAAGCGCTCGAAATCAATTTAACTTTTAATACTATTCATCATAAAACACAACACCGATTGTTAGCACTAATCGAAATTGATTAAACAATACCTTAAAAGTTTAAGACTCAAACCATTAATTATTGCCAGCCGATGTCAGACAAACAATGAACGCAATATGATGAAGTAATAATAAAGCAATCAAGCGGCATTGAGGTGGCATATTGGTATATATTTAATGGGTTTAGAGTCTCCATTTAGCCAAGGGAACCAAGGCAGCTGACTCAAAGCTCCACTCTTGGTGCTGTGTTATTGCGTTTATTGTATCGTGGCAAATGCCAATTCATTTATCGTTCATTTATTACGTTTTAATTTATGTAAATTAAAGGTTGCTCATCCAGTTACTCGCATTAATTTGACACATCCTGCGCAGTTAAGCTCAAGGACGACACCATCTGGCATTCCCTTCTGTTCGCAAACATTTTTACACATTTTCAGAGCTCTTGTCATTGTAGATCAAAGCCTTAGGGCTGTTGTCAAGGTTAAGGCAAAGGATTAGATTTCTTCGAAGCATCAAAAGCAAATGGTTTGGACAAACAACAACAGACGGCTATCTAAATACTTAAGAGCAGAAAGAACTATCAAATAAATCTGGTGCAGTCAAGCCCGTTATTGTTAACTGCTCACTAGTATAATTATTTTTACTGACGTCGCAATTACTGCAGTTACTGGCTGAAACTGTCATTTCACACTTCAATGATTATGTTTAATTAGGCAAGCAATTTAAAATTCAACATTCAAATGCAAATGCAAATGGCAGACGTCCAAATGCAGACCAGAAACTCAATTAAAATATAGTATAATGTAATGTCAGCATACCAGTTAAATCTTCCGCTTCAATTAATAATTTTTTGTTCTGCGCACTTGTCGTTTATTGACTTGCAGTTTTACAAATGGGTAAAACATAAAGTTTGTCATCTATTTGTCTGCCAACTTTCAAAATTTACGGTCTTAAAATCATGAGAAACTTTATTGCTTCGTTCATTGAACCAGAATTACTAAGAAAACAACGTCTTTGGTAATAAATTAATAACAAACCAGACAAACTGTTCTTAGAATTATTTATAATTATTGAAAATTAATAATCTGAGATTTTTTTGCTTAAATTATAGTACCCAATGCCTCTTGTAATTGATAATAAATCGATTAAATAACTTAATAACTTTAACTTGTTATGAGAGTTGCTATACTATACCATATGCATATAAAAATTTACTGTTTTCAGAAATTTACTTACACATTCCACTCTTTCAAGCGTTTTTCTTACTGGCGTGAGCATGAATCAGCATATTTTTATTATACCCTGTGCCCATTTAAAATGGGCAAAAAAGGGTATAATGAATTTGTGTAAATGTATGTAACAGGCAGAAGGAGGCATCTCCGACCCTATAAGGTATATATATATATATATATTCTTGATCAGTATCAAAAGTCGAGTCGATTGACCCCTGTCCGTCTGTCTATCCGTCTGGCTGTCCGTCTGTCTGTCTGTCCGTCCGTCCGTCTGTATGAACGCGTGGATCTCAGCAACTAAAAGAGCTAGAGACTTCAAATTTGGAATGTAGGTTCCTGAATACCATACGCAGATTAAGTTGATTTTCAATTTTCGATACCAAGTCCCGTTAGTTTTAAAATTAGAAAAATCACTATAACATAAGCAATGTTAAAGCTAGAGACTTGGGATTTGGCACACATGATAAAAAGCTTGAGCTTAATGTGTTCTGAAAATTTCATTGCGATGCCACGCCCCCTTCGCCCATAACTCGAAAAATCTAATAACAATAGCAGTTTTATAGCTAGAGACTTGAGATTTGGCACACATAGTTTTCTTTGAAGACCTGCACAGGGTATCCTACTGTCGCGCACGCTCCACTGATCGGCTTGTTATTAAGCATAAGTTTGCAACAAACTTTGGCTTTTTCACTCCATCATTTTTCAATTTTTCCAACAAAAAACGAGTATAATAATTTATCAATCAATTAACGGCTGCTAACAAGGATTGGCGTGTATAAATCTATAGAATATATTAAACAACTAATAAAGTAACTTGTAGTTAGATTTAATAATGCAAAATGTGTAATAAATTTATGTAAACTTGTCTGCCCGGGATTTTTGTGTTATACTTTTCGACGGGCATGCATAACAATTAGCCAACAATTTGATAACAGCTGCTGCTGCAAAGTCCATTTCAAGTCTGTTATCTATACTAAGCGGCCATTTGCTCAGCTAAGCAGACAATGTTTTACCTTAATAATAATAATAATAAGAATTAAGGCAAAAGTGGATTGCAAGGTTTTTCCTTTTTCTGCTTTTCACTGCCGTGTTTCTGGGCAACTTAGTAAGTTAGTTAAATCAGTGCATAGATTTACTAAGAAGTGCTGCCATTAACCAAGCTTTATCTCTTTATTTTGCTAGACTTTTATTGAAAATTATGTAGATGGCGTGGATTGTGTGTCAAAGTGCTGACGGGCTAAGAATACGAGAGTAGACAACAACAACAACAACTTTGTTTTCATTTTCGTGCTTCGTGTTTCGTGTTTCTCTAGAAAATGCAAAAACTTGCCTGCACCTCAGTACAACATCGTTATGAACTCTGTGAACATAATCCTTATCAGGCTTTGGCATTTTAATGTTGTTTCATTTCATTATTTTCAAGTGTCCAGTTGTTGGATTCTGTGTGCCGGCTGCTTGAGAAGACCTTATTTCTTATTTTCAGTATCTTGTGTGTGTGTGTGTTTATGTCTGTCTTTGTTTAGGTGTTGGGCGTTTATACGGGCCGCCATTATCCGAATATAGCCAACCGGATTTTGCTGTAAAACGAGATTTTCTAAAGCTTTCTTTCTTGGCTTGCATACTGCTACAGAGTAGTGAATACATAATGAATGTTGTTGCAAGCTCAAGGATGCCAAGATTGCACAGGGGATTCGCATGTACTACAGCACATTAAATGTGCACTTTATTAATAGTAGTGTTGTTACTCATATACAACATCCGATGGAAATTCTACATAAGTAAGAGATTCGAGATTTTAAAGTTACCGCAACATGCGCCTAAAATATTTACGACTTTCAAGCCTCTGCCAATCTAATGGAACACGTAGCACAGTCATCTGTTGTCACCATCAAACATCCTGAATAAATATGCATAGCTTGAAATAACTTAACAAGTCCCTCTCTCTCTCTGAGGAAAAGCAAAATATATATATTCTTTTTAAAACTTTAAAACTTTTAAAACTTGTACAAATAAAAAAAGTTTATTTTCACTCGCATTAACATCCACAAAAGAACACGTGCCTACGAGGGTGGATCAATGAGTATACGTGTTAGTAACTAAATTCATACAAATTATGACTATATATTTATACCCTTGCGGAGGGTATTATAGTTTTGTCATGAAATTTGTAACGCATGAAAGCAGACATCTTCGACCCTATAAAGTATATATATATGCTTGATCAGCATCAACAGCCGAGTTGATATAGCCATGTCCGTCAGTCCGTCTGTCCGTCTGTCCGCCTGTCTGTCTGTTTCTTTGAAAACAAGTCTCTCAGTTTTAGAGCTAGCTGTATGAAACTTGGTACAGATCAGTCTTTTTGCTGCAGGCAGTACATATGTCGGAACCGGCCGGATCGGATAACTATATCATATAGCTCCCATAGGAACTATCGGTCGAAAATCATACATTTGTATGGAAAACTTTTTTATTTTTCAACACATTTCAACCAAATTCACAGATTATTCATTTAATCCTATTTTGAATATCCTGATCAAATTTGATATAAATCGGATCACTATATCATATAGCTGCCATATGAACTATCGGTCGATAATCATACATTTCTATGGCAAACTTTTTTATTTATCAACATATTTCAACAAAACTCACATATTATGCTTTTGGTCCTGTCTTGAATATCCTAACCAAATTTGGGTTAAATCGGATCACTATATCATATAGCTGCCATAGGAACTATCGGTCGAAAATCATACATTTCTATGGAAAACTTTTTTATTTTTCAGCAAATTTCAACCAAATTCACAGATTATGCATTTGGTCATGTCTTATATATCCTGACCAAATTTGGGTTAAATCGGATCACTGTATCATATAGCTGCCATAGGAAATATCGGTTGAAAAGTTCATAAGTGCATCGGCAAGGGTATGAAATCTTGAAAAATAACAAAGAGTACTAACTTTCTGCACCCTACTGGTTATATATAAATTTATTTGTATATGGTAAATGCGGATTTGTTCATATTATTATTTTTCTATTCATACAAAATAATTATATTATGTTGCCGCAAACGTAAACAAATAAACAAATGGTAATTATAATTTCCCCTCAACAACTATGGTAGTATACTTGCTGATCGACCTTCGTTAATATACGTGTACATAGAATGTATATACTGGGAAAAAACTAAAAGCAAACAAAGCAGAGTAAGTAGCGAAAACAAATAGATATGTTTACAAATGAATTTTTGAAAAATTCTTCTTCTCACATTCTTGAGCTACATTAAATTGTGATCGGCGAACGGAGAGCAAACGAGCATGAAATAAATAATTACTCAGACCATTAAGCCAATGAAACTTTTTATTCTTATAGTAGTACACACATCTACAATACATATTTCACACATATGCAATCAATTAAAATATATGTGGGCGTATGCGTAATCTTTATTTATTATTATTATTATTATTAAACAATTTTAGCTCTGCTGCCTGTCACAGCTGGTGTCATGAACACATTTCAATTGCGCCCAATTTTAGATATTCAACATTTTGTGAATTAACCAATGATTTTTCCCAATAGAAAATAGCATCACTGAATACTATTTTAAGACATTTTCGCTATCTATATTTTATTTTCTTAATTTTCTTTTAGAAATGCGTCTTTTTTGGGCGCGAGCAAATATCTTAAGCAATTTTCATTTAGGCAAATTAATAAATGACCAAATGGAAATGGTACCAAGTGCCATGTGCTGCTGGCAGTGGGCTATTAAATGTGATGACTTTTATGCAGACATGCTTGTTAACCTAATTAATAGCTCAAGATACAAAAATTATTAAAGTTATAATGAGTTTGCTCAACGCAACATGGAAGAAGGAAAAGGCCAACGATGAAATGTGCACAACAACAACAACAACATCGAGCTCGTAAACTCGTCTAACAAATTTTGCCAAAGTTCATATTTGGTTTTTGGCTTTGGACTCCTTCTGACTTGTATGCTGTAGACGAATGAAAGAAAGAAAGAAAGAAAGATAGATTGTGTAGCTTCTCTGACACGCTAATGAACACGAGATATACACACTGTAATTAAAGTATATAATTGACTACTACACGCTCTTAATAAACTCACATCTAAGCTCAAATGTGACTTTAGGGTATATAATTGCTATAAATTTAAACAATTGTCAAACCAATTCTTTGATGCATCCATTTAGTGCATAAATATATTTATAACTATGCTACAAATATTTTGATTTCTCTATGTCACAGTGTCTTCAAAACAATTACAACCGCAACACATTCTAGTCTGACATTCGAACTACGGAAACAGGCATTTTGAGGTCATGTCAACCCTCATCAGTAGTTGGCAATAAGCAGAACACGTCAGAAGTGTAAATTGTCAACTAACTAAGGAATCTACAGACAAGAAGTGTGGCTACAATTTTGATTAATTTATTTACAAATGAATTACAGACTGTGCAAAAGCTTTAAGTAAATTTCTGTTAAATAAATTGGAATTTCTCTTGATTTTGGTATATCGACATTAAAGGCAAAATCGCTTGAGGACACAAACCAAAGAGCTGTCAGACATACATATATGTGCTAAACAGCACAAAAATAACTGTCAATAACACATTGACATATTAATAAAACATTACTTTACACATACTACTAGTATAGACAAACCCTAGGCTAGGCAAAATTCTCTACATGCAATTACATTTTTGTATCTCTTTGCAGATAGTAGTAGCTACTAGTTAGTATGTTCTGGCATAATTAAAGGCATGTCAGGAATTTCCATTATCTGGTGCTGTAGCCAAAACAAATATTTGACTTTAACTTTGGTCAACTAAATGAAGGTGAAGCCCACACTTTATTAAAGACAAGTGGGCTTTGTACCTGGCTAATGGCAGCTTGCAAAGGTCATAAAAACCGAACACCAAATGGGACGGGGCGGGGCAGGGCAGAAGTCGGTCAGCAGCTGTAGCCACATAAATAGAACAGACCAATAGAAAAAAAAGGAGAAAACCAATAAGAACGTTCGACTACAAGATACCCTCTGCCCCAGCCCAAAGATACTTATTAGCTCTGTTTCTTTGTCATGTTGCTACTTACTTTATGGGACAACTTGGAATACAGAATACAGTTTGGTACATACAGATATTATACCAAAATTTGTTGTCTCTATTTCCTAAAGTCAGTCGTCTTGTTATATACACTTTTACAAAGTTATCATGCCCTATTTTTGTCACTTTTCTAATGGGCAAAGGAGCCAACTCAGCAAATTGTTGGTGTTTCTGCTGTTACGTATCAACTGAATAGACAAATACTCTTCGTAGCTGTATTTAATGGTTGTCATAAGCTGTAGCATTACACAGATGTTGTTGCAGATTTTGAAAGCAGCTGTTGTTTTAGTTCCATCATCTGCTTGTTTCAATTTAAACGAGGTCAGATCAACAGACTATTTGTATTTAAAGAGAATGTCAAGTGCTTTTTACCTGATATGAAACCAACCCTTGACTTTCTATTGCAAATCTCCCCCGTCCGTCCATTGTAAGCTCTTTTCATAATTACACTGGGACTCTGATTCCCCGAAGTAGTAGAAGAAGTAAAGCGATAAGCTCGAGGATGAATTGATAAGAGCCGCAGGCTTATTAGTAAATGGGTTTACAAGTACACTTGGCATCAGATGCCTTTAGCCGCCTCAGCTGAATGATAATTGAATTCTGCGAAACAGTGTCTGCAAAAAGCTGTTGACAAGACAAAAAGCCGGACCAACAACATCGCATTTGATTCGTAAGCTTTTGGTGGACGTGACAGAGCAACAGTTAAATCAATTACACTCAGTACCAAGTAACAAGTTGATGTGCATTAAGTTCAAAAGATGCCATTAAAGACGGACTCTAAACTGAGAACTGAGGAACATGGAACTGTTGCATGACCGACCAAGTGGCGTTAAAAATTCAATTGTGCTCGTAAATTTGCCACGTGGCTTTGCAATCGTTTATTTAACAGGTTCTGGCAAGGCAATTGCGAATCTACATACATACAACGATTTATATGTATATTCTCTTATATTCGTCCTTCACAATTTATCTTAATTTTGGGGGTCCTGAATACGTCGGCAGCACTTCCCTTCCTGGCCCCATCATCAGATGCATATATCAAAGTGATTTTGTTCTTATCCCACATTAAACTTGCGACCAATCTATGCTCTAGTTGTATTTGCTTCGTCGCCTCGCTGAGAATCTATGAAATCGGATTGGTCTATGGGACCAAAGTCTATGTTTCACACATGGTTTCACTTCAAAATGCCTTTCATAAACTGACAGTTTTAATAGTACCACATTGTGCTGGTCCCTTTTTTTTGCAATATGCTCTTTACTTTGTCCTTTTTTTTTCTTCTGCTTTTTTACTTTAAAAGGTCCTAAAACACATTTGGAATTCTGAACACGTCTGCATTTATGCGAATTGATATATATATTCGTACATGGTCATAAAAATCGTAGCAAAAGTGTCTCTTGAACTATTTGTTACAACTATTTGTACACATGTGTTTGTCCCGCTTTCCTTTTTTTGTTCAAAGTATTGACAAACAACCCGTATTTGTGCCCTGTAAATGTCTAGGGAATGTATCATAAACTTGCCCAAATGTATGTGACAGTAGCGAACAATTTAAACCATAACATGGTGTATTGCAAACTCAAGTTACAGGGTATATCCAAGTGAACACACTCTACCAATCAACTGTTTCCGACTTTCGTCAAGTTTTCTGTTAAAGTTAATGCCTAATGACAACTGCAATTGATGTGGGTAACAAATAAGCGTAGTAAATTATCCTCAATCCTACCCTGCACGACCCACGCTGCGTATGCGTAATTTAATGGATCTATTGCTGTCATTTTGCATTAGACTCGTCTGACTTTTGTCAACGAATGCATTTATTTTCAAGTTGGCTGACTGAAGAACACTTAATCGATGTCAATGGCTTTTTCAACAGACTCAATGACCATTGAATGATCTAAACAGTTGCCATTATAAAGCCAATCAAATGGCAACTCATGAAAAAAGTCAATTTTTTTATATATAACATTCCCTGTCCTGACTAGACATTAATGTCCTCGCTTTTTGTTTTCATTATCTTTTGCCCTTTGCCCTCAAAACACTTGAGGAATTTACAATTATTAGTTCTTCTATTCATTTTGCTCAGTCATTAAATAATTCAGTTTTCAATGCCCCCATTAAAGAGGCTTATAAGGGCAACTTTTTATTTTTATTAATAGCTAAGTCATAAAAAAGTTTAATGAATAGAAAAATGTTGAATGAGTAGAAATAATAATTGAAACAGCAATCAAATGTATAAATATATATGGGAATTAGTATATTCTAGAACAAGACTGACAGAATCTTAATTTGTATATTGTGTACCCATTAAAAGTGGGCAAAAAAGGCATAAGAAGGTATCTCCAACCCTATGAAGTATATACTATATCAGTATCAATAGCCGATGGCGATTTGACACCTGTTCGTCTGTCCGTCCCTGTGTCCATCTGCATGAACGCATGGACAACTATAAGATCTAGAGACTTTAAATTTGGAATACCATACGCAGGTCAAGTTTATTTTTAATTAAGTTGAAGGCTACACAAAAAGTTATACGTTGTGTGCAAAGCTGAATGCTACACAAAAAGTTATACGTTGTGTGCAAAGCTGAATGCTACTGACGATCCAAAAATTCAATATAATATCTAGCTTTTGCGCTATTGCATACTACATTATGTCGGTGGCAGAAAGCTGAATGCTACTGCCGAACGTAGAATTAATATAAGCGATTGCTTTCACACACATATGTTAAGATAGCACAGTTTAGCTAAACAGTATAACAAAATATATAACAATTTGCTGCAAGTTACATAGCGACAATCGCAATCCACTGTTGCCAAACTATCGCAAGCAAGCTACTCTCGATACAAGCCGCATGGATTTAAAGCGATATATTTAAATATATGTTTTAGAGTTGTATCAAATTGTTCGGATTAAGATCAATTGAACTAATCACTAGAGTGAACGAACGAACTAAATTCCTGATTGTAGGTCATTTAGTTCAGTGATTCGAGACTATAAACGATCTGTAAAAGGATTCGAGTCACTGAACTATATGAAAGATTAGTTCGTTCATCCAAAATTGAGCTACTAAACTAAATTTTTTCAATTTACCTACGATGAACAACTCTAATATGTATGCATAAGTATGTAAAAGCATCAAAATACGTATTCTTTAAGATCTGCACAGGGTATACTACTTTAATTTTAAGTATTACAACTAAAAATAACTATATTAACTATATATAACTATATTATTCCTTTAATTTATAGCGACAAATACTAATGTATTGATATTTGTAAATTGATGCCAATTCCGAATGGTTTAATGAATGGTTATAAATATATATTTATATATATTTCAGACCAAGTTACCTTTTTTCCAATTGTTGTTTAAACTTGATACTGATTGAATAAATATAGATAAATATTTCATTTAATTGCATCATCATGTTTATTTTATGACAACAGTGACAGCAATGCATATTGAATAACAGCAAAAATGAAAAACAAGGAAAAATGCCTGAAAGATGAGAAAAATACAATGATGTATTGCCTGCCATCAGAAAGAATAAAATCCAATATGAAGGATTTGAATGACATTCGAGTAGCATTAACAACAACAACAAGCGTATAAATCCCTTCAGCAATATGGAAAATCAATCCACTTATTAATTTACACAATGAATAAGTAAAAGAATAACAGAGAAATATTTTAAATACTTTAAAGAGACGGGGGAAAAAAGATTCTTCTATTCGTAGAGCAAAAATCCAATCGCAGACGGCTAGACATTTAATACTAATGAATGCGACCAGGCAACAATAAAACATCTAGAAAAGAAAATGCAAAAAAAAAACTGAAATAAAACTCAAATTAAACTCACAGGTTCAATGTAGCCACAAAAGTTGAGGAGAGTGTAAAAAGAAGAAACCTAAAAGTCCGGTGAAAATAAAAATAATAAACAAAATGAGCAGTAAAAACAATTCTTTTTTTGGTAATTGTCAGGGGGAGGGAGGGCAGCTTGAAGTGTGTAGTATTTGTTGGGCCAAGGGAAAATATGCTGGAATTTACATAAACTCACGTTCAAACAGCTGCTGATGGGAACGAAGGAGGCATTGAAACTAAGTTGTTGGTTATTTATTTGGCGAGCCAGAAAACAAACTTTTGCTGCCACTAAGTGAAACATGGCCAAGTGGAGCAAATACGAAAACGAAAACTCAAAACTCAAACTGCAAACATCAACACAACTGAAAGGGGCAAAGCACGTTTTGTGTTCCGTGTTGGCGGTTTATGAGTTTTGCTCTCAAAAAATACAGATACAGATACAGATACAGATGAATATATATATATTAAAATACACAGCTACAGATACAGACATCTTTTTGTTAACCTCGAAAAGCGCCTGCGAGTGAATTGTTTATTATTTGCATTTAAATTTGTATTTACGGGCTCGTTGAAAGGCATCAACACCACACGCAGCCTTATAAACTGAAAGTTTTGCCGAGCTGTTCTTCTTCCGGGCACAAATTGAAGACACGCGCTTTTTAATTAAAATTAATAATGCAAATGCTGCCACACGGGACAGACAGAAAGACAGAAAGACAGACGGACAGAAAGACAGCAGCTCTCCTTACACTCTGACATTCAACACTGAGTTACTCGTATGCTAAGTGAACATTTATTTCATTACTTCAATTCAAGCTAAAACGCCAACAGAAATACAACGAAATAATATGCTAAACACAAACAGAATTTAGCTAATTAAGTAACAACATATGCCCAAAGTCAGAACAGTCAGAACAGTCAGAACAGTCAGGATCATTTACCCTTTTATCCTCTGACTGCCATTTATTTTATTCAAGTGCCATCAAGTTACGTTTCAACAGAACTGCTGGTAATCTGATCAAATAAATGATAGAAAAATAAGGAAATGCGAGAGCAGATAAATATGTTTGCGATTTGGGATGTTCAATAAGAATACAAATTAGAAAGCAAGACTAGAAAATACCCAATGTTTGTTACTGAAAAGAAAACAACAACAACTGAATAGATAACAAGTATTTTCATTATAATAGGATTTAAATATATATCGCTTGAAGTCGATATTGCTTGCATCGAGTGTGGGTAGCTTGCGATAGTCTGGCAGCACTGGACTGCGGCTGTTGATTGTTTATGTTTAGCGCCACACAGCGGCCGACAGCGCAAATCAAACGTATATGAACAAACGCGTCTTTTCGTTCGTTATATCGTCGACGCGGCGCAGTGACTGCGCTGCTTCTGCGCTGCGACGCATCTGCTGCGCTGCTTAAATTTGCTTCTTGAATAACTTCTGAGTTTAATATCTGATCGTACTGAAATTTGTAGCACACATTGAGAGTAGGATACTTACCATATGTGTCAAGTCTCAAGTCTCTAGCTATAAAACTGCTCTTGCTATTAGCTTTTTCAAGTTAAAGGCGAAGAGGGCGTGGCATCTCAATGAAATTTTCAGGACACATTAAACCCAAGCTTTTTATCATGTGTGCCAAATCTCAAATCTCTAGCTTTAACATTGCTTATGTTATGGTGATTTTTCCAATTTTAAAACAAACGGGTTTTGATATCAAAAATTGAAAATAAACTTGATCTGCGTATGGTATTCAGGAACCTACATTCCAAATTTGAAGTCTCTAGCTCTTATAGTTGCTAAGATCCACGCGTTCAGACAGACGGACAGACGGACAGACAAACGGACAGACAGACGGACAGACAGACGGATATGTGTCAATTGACTCGACTATTGATACAGATCAAGAATATATATACTTTATAGGGTCGGAGACGCTTCCTTCTGCCTGTTACATACATTCACACATATTCATACCCTGTTTTGCCCTTTTTTAATTGACACAGGGTATAAAAACTATAGGGATATTTTGAAGTATGCAATTGTAAATAAATAACAAAAATATTGAGTTGAATAGCTGGGGAGAAGATTCCTTGATTCCTAATCAATGAATCCTTATCAACACAAAGATACAAATCAATTGTTATAACCAGGGTATCTTTATGTTAGCAGCCGACAATTGTTGTATGTGAATCAATAGAATCCCTTGCATATTTTTTTCGTAATTGTGGTAATTATATATATGAATTTAGGATATTCAATTAATATTGTATCTACGCTTATTTAATGCCGGAGGTAAGAGTAATTGCATTTGTAATTCGTAGTCATCAGCGTTTGTTGTGGAATTTATTTATCTTGCCAGAACATAAACCACATTAAATGCCACAACGATAGCGGAAATGTGTAAGCACCAATTGCCAATTGGCTCTTAAGTATAATGTACTACTATATATAATGATATCCGCTTCCGGTCTTGAACCTGTTGCCTGTCTCTGTCCTTCTGCTGTCAGCCGCTGCATGGAGAAGTTAAGAGCATTACCAATCAGAAAATGACCCAAATGAGACATGGTAAAGACAGCTAATTAGCTGACATGCATGGGCAATAAATTGACCGGCTTGGTCAAATTAAAATGACCATATAAATAAGGCTCTTTTTGCTCCATAGCTGGACAGAGTGTGAGTGGGTGGTGGTGTAGTGCAATGAGTAAGCTTATATTATGTGACTAATAAGTTCCGAGAGCATGTAAACAATATGAATATTTAATAAAGATTGCCATAGTAATTTTTATTTAATGAACTCTCTTGCTGTCCCTTTGCCCATGCTTACAGACAGAACATGCTGGACCTATTTTTCTTTGTATTTTAATATTTTTTAATAAAATGCTGCACGCAGTGCCAATTTTGTGGCATATATATTAAAAAGTGTCCAGCTGGGTGCCCCATCACACACACACACACACACACATAGATAGTCGAATATCTGACGCCATTTTCCCCAAGGGGCCCATCATCTGCCTATCTAAGTAAATTCTTAGAATACAAACAGAAGTATATGTACATATATTTACTCAGCATCAGATTGCAATAGGAATCCCACTTATTTTAGCATTTCTCATTTCATTATCATTTAGCTTTAATTTATTTTGTACATTCAGTGCACGTGTTGTTGCCTTTGATCTGAACTTACTGTCAGTCAACGTCAGATGCGTTAATAAAACTTCAACTTCAAATAAACTTCAACAATGACAACAACAACGTGTTGACGTAAGTTGTTAAACAACTCACACATAATATGTCCTCACTCTGCTGTCTTCAAATGTGTCAGCATCATGTGGTGCTTAACATATTTTTGGTATAAATTCCAAGAATATTTCATCTGTCCATTTATTCCCTTGAAAGCCACAACATTATGGGCAAGACAGAAGCGGGGCTTCCTTTTGCAGGATATCCACATAATTTGGTTTGTAGCTCGAGTTGTGGTCAATATACAGACTATCAAGTGTATCTATTTAAATCAACAATAATAATTATACACTATTGACTATAGACAGTCGAATTGTTAAAGCAGCTAAACAATTTAGAGTCCAGACAAGTAATAATTTATTGAAACATGTTTAATTCTGTAAATACAAAACAATAAGATGGAAAACTAATTACTTTAGAGGTCAAACAATGATCAAATGGACATATCACATATAAAGGGATAACTTTAATTATAAATGAAAATATATTATAATATAACTATCGCTGAAAATTATTAAATAGTTTAAAATAAACACAATTTAGAAGAAGAGTTAATTTAGAGGTCAAACGATGACCAGCAGCAGAACACGCATTAGATAAATTTAAGCTGTGAACAGCATACCATCCTGGAACTAACTATCGATACTTGTAAATATCGCACATCGATGACGCGTTCATCTGATCTTGTTCATGAGCGCTTGATCTTGTTCAAGTTCATCTGATCTTGTTCATGTGCATTTGATCTTGTTTATGTTCACTTCACTTGTCCGCCGGCTAAATAAAGCCCATAGACAATTGGAAACGCGCTTTTTGTTAGTTAATTCATTTAAAACTTTAGCAAATCGGCCAAAAGGGTATACAAAATGATATCTCCTTGAAACCATGACTAAATGATTGTTTTCATATCGAAATTGATTCAAGAGGTAAATGTAAATGGCTGTACACTTTTTAACAATTCTTCATCAGAAGAAAAACAAAAAAGAAAAAACGATTATGTTTACACAATGAAAACACAATTATAGAAAATAAAACAACTAAATTTTTAATGTTACACGAAATATATAATTCATAAGGCAATTGTGCCTAAAAGTTTTCTTTTATTTCACTTTGGTCGATCTTTAAACTGTTGCAATACAGATTTAAGTTAAGACAACAACGAGCTGGACATTTTGTCAACCTTTGCTACCGAGTTTAAGGCCAAAACTCGAGTTCTTAACGACTTTTATGGCTAATCTAATGGATCATATAAACTTATGCGTGCTTAAACGTTAACTCCGTTGGCCTTTTCAACCTGTCACATTGAATGCAGTCAGTGGGGCTATTATGCCTGGCTAAGAAGCCATAATTCATCTCGGCCATTTTCATAAATCAGAGACACAAGACTGAACTAAACGTTTGTATTAGGGGCATTAGGCACAATATAAAATGGACATTGTTGATCTGTCATTGTTAGCAGTGCTCTCACCTTATACGACTACCTTAGGCAACTGCCCAAATGGGGCCAACATTGCGTATACGTGGTATTCCGTTTACTCAAATGTAAATAACTAAGTGTGGGCGTTCTGTTAAGTAAACTCTGGACATGCACTAAGAGCATATTCAACCATTCAATACAATGTATATATTATATATATATATATATGTATATATAATTTTTGCTACGTCTTTCAATTGGAATTCTCTGAAAGAAACCAATTTGCTATTGTTCCAAGTTGTGTCTATTTGGGAAGCAGGAGGATTACACAATATTTTTGTTTGTATACAGAGAAATTTGTCGGAACGTATACATATATAAACAATATTGTTTATGGCCAGAAGAGAGCAATTAAGTATTGACTATGGCATTTAATTTACAGTCACTTTACCGCAGGGCACAATTCGATTTAAGGGTGTAGTTTCATTTATCAATAAGTGACATTAAGTGCGGCAATTTTAAAGGGAGTGATGAGATAATATGCTTGCAACGCTCGTAAACCGTAGATATTATCTTGTCAATCACAGCTGCTTGTGGCGTTGCAGCCAAAGAGAACTCTTTAATATTAAAGTGTTGCAAGATTATAATGCAATTATGAGTATTATGACATAATTAATGCATGTCAAATACAGCAAATAAACAAAAGCAACTATTATTATAATAATATAAATACTCGCATGTAAAACAAACAAAACAAACACATTTATATATCTTTAATAAAAAGTTAAAGCCCTGTCATATAAATTAAATTACCGATGAAAAAGCTAACATAAAAATACATAGAATGAAAATATCTCTAAAATTTGATAATATTGTTAAAACTGTAGAAAACAAAGGAGCAAAAAACTGTTATAAAAACTCAACAAACTCACAATTCGTAAGAAAATATATAATTATTAATTAAATAAACATTTTAGCTTACAAACTAACTCACAAATTACAAAACTAAAGAAAATATACAATGCAAAATTAAATAAACATTTTAGCTATTCAAATAAATACACAAGTTGCACAATTGCCACTATATAATTGTTTATTTACATAAACAAAGACATGAAAATATAATTTATAGTTGGCAAAATTATTTTCCAGTTTAGCGTAATTAAATTTCAAGAATAAACACCTTTTTTTTGATGTTGTTGTTGTTAATTAGAGTTCATAGACTCTTCCCTTTTTTTTCTTTAATATTATCACTTTCACACTATTTATTAAGTATCCGCGTTTCTTTAGATCTGATCCTATCACGCGCGCTGTTATCGGCAGACTGCGTAGAAATTCCTGAATGTTGAGAGCATTTGGCGCCAAAGTTTTCGTGTTCGAAATTTCCCCTACTTCCAGTGCGAAAAGTTTTCGATATTACTGGAAACTGGAAATGGTTGCCGGCAAAAATGGCGCCTGCGTGTTGCATGCATGTAAACACAAATCAGCTGTTCAATGTGTGTCACATTCATTGATGGGCAGTGTGTCATGAATTTTTGGGGTGCATGTTATGCCCCAATGCCTAAAAACTCATCAATTCTAGTACATGCTCAATCTATCAAATCGATGCCCGCCCCAAGGTATGCAACATAATTGTGCTCATGCAAAAGTGAGTGTAAATTTGACATGAAAAAAAAGAAAAAAAGAAGAAATTTAACGAGTTAACGAGCTATTTGCCACGCCTTTTACATGTCATGTCACACCGAGAACTCCCACAGCTGCAAGGACAATGAAACACTTATGAATTTCCCACACATGATTAGAGAACACAACAAAAAGCAGACAACAAAAACAGAATTCACTTAAGCTGGCTAACTCCTTACAGTTTGTTACATACATATATCCCTCTAAAAACCTTCTTGCGCTTGAATGATAATGTTTGATATGGCATAACAGAAAGCAGAAGGTGTCTGCGACGCTATAAAGTAAATATATACAGAAGTTGTTACTGGTAGATAGATTGGCACATTCGCAGGGTATCTCTAAGTTGTACACGCTCAACTGAAGCGTACTTAGTTGTTTTCTTTTGTTGTAAGCAGTCAGCAATGTCTAATTCAGATAAAGGCCCAAGTATTGGATTATAATTTATACTACATGCCGAAAAGTATGCAATGTTTTTCTTCAATCTGATATGCAGCTTGAATCTATAACAGGATGTCTAATAGGCATATGGGAAATTGCTTCTTACTTCTGTTACAGTGATGTCTCCATAATTAATACACACAATAATATATCATGCTAGAGTATATTAAATAAAAACAATTCTTTCACTTGTTACATGCATTAACTGTACAACTTATTAAATTATTTAGCTCTAATTTTCTCCTTTAATTATAAATAATATATAGTTTCAACTGTTAATTAAAAAAAGGAATTTTCTAATGTTATTTCACAATTTGTAATAGTTTTTGTCGACAGTTTTTAATCAACGTTAAATAAATAAATAATAAATAATTCAATAAATATATTACCAAATAAATTAATTAATTAATAAATAAATAAATATATAAATAAATATATAGATACAATTAGCAACAATTAAAGATTACAGGGTATAGCACGATCCTGCTAATTAATAAAACAGCAATTAATAGAAATTTGTACAACACACAAAGTAATTTCAACTTAAGAGCTGCATAATGTGCTCTTAAATACGCGCTTGCCAAAAGCCACTCAAGAGAGCGAGAGCGTAAGAAAGAGACAACAAGTGTAAGGTAAAGAGTCCAAAAAAAAAGGTAAACAAAAATCAAAACGATTGAATGCAAAGTCAAGCATTGAAATTGTCAGCAAAGACAATTGAATGCGACTATCAGAGAGATAGAGAGAGAGAACGGCAGAGACTGAACACAAGAGAGCGGCCAGCAGGTTATTCGGTGTGTCTGTGTTCGTCTTGCGTGTTCTTCGGCAAACATGTTCGTGCGACTCGTGCCATGCGACGAAGCGTTTAACAGTTAACAGCGCTCGTTGCGACTTAACATTGCCTCTTGTTTGTTCGTGAACGCCGAAGTCGACGCACGCCTCTCGTTTTCGCGCGCTTCGCACACATTTCGTAGAGCAGCAGCGAATATCTTTCAGTTATATTAATAGAATTCACACACACACACACACACTCACACACATACACTCAGCCAAGCCATATTGAAAGTGACACACACACACGCTAGCGAATTGAAATTGATAACAAAAATATATACTTATAAATCAAAATGTATATATAAATTAAGTTATTCAAAATGAGTGTTAAATCTGTCAAATGGTGTAAAAGATGCGCAAATTGTTGCACGAATTGAATATGTATGTGAATTGGCTTATCAATTTGTTGTTAACAGCAAATTAAAGCGTATACGCAACGTGTTGCCAAACAACAACAACAAGGAGAAGTAAAAAACAACAACACGTCAGCTCATCTTTGTTTCTTTCTTTGATATTTCTTTCGTCACGCTTTACGCTTCAATCGCAAGCGCGCGGTTTAACGGTTAAACGCGGCCTACGACAACAAACAAACAAACAAACAAACAACAAAAGCCACAATTTAATCAGTCAAAGCAAAAGGCATATCAAAAAAATAAATGAAAAGAAACCAAAACGACATTTTTGGAGTATTTTACAAGAAAAACAAACATATGGATTAACGGGATACAAAAAACCAACCAAACGTAATTACAACGAGCAGATCGAAAACGAAATCGAAATCGAAATCAAATAAATGAAAATGTTGCCATTGTAAATGCAAATTTGCGGGCAACCCAAATCCAATGGAGTAACCACGTCATCACAGCCAGAACACTCATACGCAGTGTAGGACATGGCACGTCTATTTGCCTAGCGAGCAAAACAAATAGTAGTTTATATGTATATTAACTCACACACACACACACACAGACACAACAACCAGAAGTGGAACCAGGCCACAAACGAGTCGAGTCGAGTCGAGTTGAATCGCGTTGCGTTGAGACGTTGCACAGTCAACGGAACCGGAGCAACAAGGACATTTAAGCCAGCTTTGTGTGCGTCAAGGACATTTACATGTCTAAACGCTGGCAAACAACAGTAGCAGCAACCACAGCAGCAACCACAGCAGCAACAGCAACAACAGCAGCAACCACAGCAGCAACAACAACAATCTTAACAACAGGCGGTGGCAACTTATAATATAAACATCAATCAAGTGGCCAGAAATATTTAGTAAATTCCCCCATGTAGTTCCTTCTGCAATAATCACAAGTAGTTGCAAGCAGCAGGATAAGTGGCAAGTGCCAAGTGCCAAGCGGCAAGCGGCAAGTGGCAAGTGGCAAGCTCAAAAAAGGATACACACTTCAATTGCCAAAAATGGCGCGACGCAAGGGCAGCGGACGTGGCAGTAAGTAGAAGCTTTTAATACATACTTATTGGCCATATTAATACTAGGCCAGGCATTTTGTTGCACGGCCCAATTGAAAGTTGCAACATTTAGAATACGAGTAGAGCGTTAAAGGGGACGCCACTCACAGCACAACATCCTCATTTTTAGCTTTACAACTTGATACATTGGCTCAAGGCCACAACTGTGTATACAATGCGTGTGTAAGTGTGTGTAAGTGTAGAAGGAGGTGTGTGTGTGTGTGTGTGTGATAGACACACCATTGTTGCGGTAGTCCTGACAGCCAAATACCCTACAGCTGGCTGAACAGTTCTAAAGTATGCTATAAGCAATTGATCTATGGTTTGCGTATAGGAATTTTGAAGAAATAATATTAGGAATTTAAAAGAACCTAGAGAAAATGGAATTTGAAATTAAATAATTAAAAAAACAATATAAGGAAATATATAAAAATAGTAATAATAATAATAATAACCAACTTTTTTACTGATTGAACACGTAATTAAATCATAAAAAATGGCAAACAATAATTAGGAAAACCAAAATTTCAATTATATAAGTAATTAGAAAGCAAAAATTGGAAAACCAGAAGAAGGAAATATTTAATGATATCTATAATAATAAATATAAATATATATTATATATGTTAGTAATACTTTTTCCAATTACTATTTAATATATTGATTATGTTAAAAAGGAAAAAGGAACCAGTCAAAAAAAAAGCATAACAATTTGTCGAATCATTCATTTATTATCTAGAACCAATAAATCTGAGTCAGATAAAGCAGATCTATTTTCTTCTAATATTATTGAAGTCATTAATTCGTGGCTGACTCCATAAAGTATATATATATTCCTAATCAGCAACAATAGCCGAGTCGATAAACAGAGTCTGTCTGTCCGTCTGTCCGTCGGTCCGTTCGTATGAACGAAAGGATCTCAGTGATGATAAAAGCTAGATGCTTTAACTTGGTCTCCCAACACTGGTAATTTTTGCAAGCAGATCAAGTTTATCTTTTGCTTTGAATGCCATGCCCCCTTCGCCCACAAATCAAGAAAAAGCTCATAACAAAATCAGTTTTGTAGCTAGAGACTTGAGATTTGGCACACATGATGATTATCTTGTGGTCGATGTGTCCAGAAATCTTTATAACGATGCCACGACCTCTAAGTACACAAATTGACAATAGATAAATTACTATTTTTAAAAGTTCAGCCCCATTTCTCCTTATTTAAATACAGGGTATTACAAGGACAAAGGCAACAACAAAAGTTCACAAACAGGCAATAACTGCTCGGAGAAAGTATATAACAGAGCAAGCGAGATAGTCAAAGGGTGAGGAAGACAGAGACAGTGGGAGCGAGAGTGAGAGCGAGAGCGAAAGAGTGCGAAAGAGTGCGAATCAGCCATTTTCAATTACAGCTAAAAGATTACTTTTTGGCCAGAGTGTGTGGCGCTTAAGAACCATGGCAACAAAATCTGTAAGTCAGAACCGCAATATATATATACCAGGAATAGTTCACAACCCATTTACCCAACTACCCCCCTACCCCCTCTCCAACCCCTTTGCACACTGCTTGTGATATTACAAAGTCCACAAGTAGGCAGCAAAAGTTCTACTAAAAGTACAAAGTGAAATATTGTGCAGATTGCAAACTATGCACAAAAACTGTAAAAAAAAAACTGCATGGGGTCGCTGAAGGGGCTATGGCAAGGGGAAAGAAGGGAAGAAGGAGGAGCAGCTGGGGGAGGGGGTAGCTATACTTGAAACTCAACCAAGCGCGCACTTGTTACACTGTAGTCCACGCCCCCAAAAACCACAGCGGCCTCTTGCTGTGCGAGTATCTATAAGATATATTTGCGTTTTTTTTTCTATGTAGCTCGCAGCGATTCGAGGTATCTGAAAGAGATAGCAAACACAAAGAGAGAGAGAGGGAGAATGAGAGTGAGCGGGAGGGGGGGGGGGGGCAAAGAAAAAGAGGGAACACAGTTCATGCATAAAACATGCAACTGACTCTGACGCAGTTCAGCTTCGCTACGTTTTATCATTTTTCAGCTGCCTCTGTCGCTGCTGCTGCTGCTGCTGCTGCTGCGGCCTCTGCTGCCGCTGACAGCGCTGCAAATGTTGGGGATTCCCTTACGTAATCCCCAAGCGCACACAAAAGGCAAACAGACACACGCACACAATGCTGTTGCTTGCAGCTGCGAAGCATTTTCAAAAAGAGAAACGACAAACAAAAACAAAATGAAAAAAAAAATATAACATAAAATGAAGAAAAAGAAAACAAGATACAAAAAAAGCAGATACACGAGGCTGGGGCCCATGTAATGGCCTGAAAATCAAGCTTGGCACAGCGTCATGAACTTTTGGCGCTCACCCACACACACACACACACACAGAGACATACACAAACTTGTTGTCAACATGCAGACAAAGATACAAAGATACAAACACAAGCGTTCAACTTTTACGTAGATACTTAAACGAACGCGCAGCTCACAACGCGCAGATACTTTGACGACGACATGGCAACTGTTGCGATGGGCCAGGAGGTGGCAGAAGGTGGCAGGGGAGGGGGGAGGTGGGGAGGAGGGGCTTTCTTTTTGAGATAGACAACACTCATACTAAAGTCTTACTGTTGCTTTTAGTTGTTGCTCTGCTTGTTAGCCAGCTACAGCTCGAACTTACTCGTATTAACGAGAATTCAAATACAATTCTGTATCAAGTACGAAGTTGAACTACTCTTTGGGAAAGTTAGATTTTACTTAAGGAAAAGATTTGTAAATAAATCTGATAATAAATCAATTTTTAGCAATATATTACCAGCAGTTTTAAGATAAATTTATGTTTATATTAAGCTAATGAATACCAACAGTTTCTCTAAATATTAAAAAAGATAACTATTTAAGTTTTCGTTATATAAATATACTTTTTTCATACGGTAAAAAGTATTTCTTATGCATTACAATCTCCTGCTAGACTTTAATCTTGCATAGATCTGTCAAAACTAAGTAATTTAAATCACTTTCTCAACTCTTAATTAATTCTGTATAAAACATTTTAATTTCTAACATTTTTGTAGAATTTATATAGTTTTATTCGACTGCATTTAATTCACGATAAATTTAAAAATAAATAAATCTATTTATAAATAATTCAGTTTAGAAATAAATAATTTAATAAATAAATAAATGAAAGATTTTTCTAGACTTGAAACTTAGTCAAAACGGATTTCGGCCAAGGATTGATTTCTAAATTAACTCTGTACTCAACATCTTAGATTCTAAAATTGTTTTAAATTTTCAAATACCTTCATATAACTCTAATACTAATTTTAGTAAATAAATATATAATTAAATATATTAATTAATACATAAATAAATAATATGTAAATATATAAAAGGTTTATCTAAACTTAAAACGTTCAGAACTTTGTCAAAACAGATTTTGATCATGGTTTGATTTCTAAAATAAAACTTTATATTCAAAATCATATCTGCAAATATTGTTTACAATTTTATATAACTTCTTATAACATTAATATTATTTTAAATTAATAAATATACTATTAAATACATGAATAAATATCTATATAAATATATAAATAAATACATAAATAAATATATAAATAAATATATAAATAAAATATGAATAAATATATAAATGAATATATTAAAAAATATATAAATAAATAAATAAAAAAATATAAATAAATACATAAATAAATATATAATTAAATATATAAAAAATATAAATTAATACATAAATAAATAAGTAAAAAAATACATAAATAAATATATAATTAAATATATAAATAAAAACATAAATAAATATACAATTAAAAATATAAATAAATACATAAATAAACACATAAATAAACAAATATACAAATAAATATATAAAAGCTCTTTATCGACTTGAAACGTTCAGAACTTTGTCAAAAACTATTATAATTATCACTATTACTATCATTATGAGTGTGATTTTGATCATGGTTTGATCTCTTAACTGATTATTTTCAAAAAAACAAAGCTAAAGTGCTAAAATAAAGTATTTTCATACTCCCAGCGCCCACAGTTTATTATTTTCTGGTTAAGCTCGAGTATTAAATTTATAGTTGATCGCATAAATATAGAAACAATTCTATTTAACAGTGTGTCAATTATTTATTTATCATTTAAATTATTTCAAAATCCTTACTAGAAGAATAGACTTTGCAGCTTCTACTTGAGCACATAGCTGTTATACCCTCTAATCTGCATAGACAGTTGCTGTGCAACATTTTCAGATACTTTGTTGGGTGCGCGCGTCCCCCAAAGAACTCTGTCGCTGCAAACTTGGCTGTGGCATGAGGCGGCATTCTTATGCCTCACTGCCCACGCGCCACTTTGCCACAACTCACAACAAGTTGGGAGCACGACTGTGACTATGAGTGTGAGTGTGAGTGTGAGTATGAGTATGAGTCTAAGTATATTCGCAAAACGAGTAACAAGCAGCAAAGATACAAAGTCTCTGTCGCTGTGTACGTTCATATATATTTGTATCTAGTAGATACTCATGCAGCCAGCAGCCAGCAGCAGGCGCAACATGTTCAAAGCGAATGGAACACTTAAGCTGGCTTTGGCTTTGGCTTTGCTTATGACTCTGTTATAATCTTGCCTCCTCTTGTTGTTATGGTTGTTGTTGTTGCTGTTGCTGTTGTTGCTGTGAACGCTTCCCTGTTGCCATATTTCGCGTTCGCTTTTGGCCAACGTTCTGTGTCACTAACTACGTCAAAATTAAAATAGACTTTGGCCCGGGGAATGCTTTTGGCTTTGCTTTTACATTTGCCTTTGCTTTTCACGTGGTTGCTGTTGATATTTCCCTGCTGCCCCTTTCTTCTACTTCTTGTTGTTGTTGTTGTCATTTGACATTCCTTTGCCTCAACCCCCTTTTCCTTTGCCTTTGCCTTGACTGTGTTGCCCATTGTGCTGATAATTTATGTTTTGCTTGAGGAGCGTCAAGGAGAAATTGTGAAGGGGCAGAAGGGGTGAAAAAGGCAGACCTTGCTCGACTCTTGGGCGTCTGTGCGCCTCATTCGCAATTCCTTATGCACAGTTCTTTGTTTTTTCCTTTATTTATTGTTGTTGTTGCTGTTTTGTTACCTTTTCTAGCGCATTTGTTGCCTCTTTTGTTTAGCGTTTCCTTTGGCAACTTTTGGCTCGCATTCCATTTCAAGTAAGTAAAAGGGCTTTTGGTTTTTGTGAGTGATTCACTTTATACATAGTTCCTCAACTCACCTCCATTCACCCCCACAATTAAGGGTGGTTTTTTGGCTTCTTTAAATCGTCCCCCCCTCACATCTTATCATATATATACATATATTTACCACGACATTCTAAGCGTAACTGTAACTGGGTCTAGGTGTGGTTATATGAATGCTTCATTGGGCAGTTAGCTAATGGGAAAAACTGTGCAAATTGCTCACTTGTAGGGTTGCCACGTGATGATCTAATAGACCCTTAGCCCCAAATAGGGGTGGTAGATATGCAGGAATTCCATTTTGATGAGACGGAATAGTTGGAATAGCAGAATGAGTGATGAAAGAGATATTCTTATCAATATTAAATCGATAACTTTAAGAAATATGCAGAAAAACAAGGATTGATAAGTAATTGATAGCAATTCTATTATTATTCCATGAATGCATAACTATTCATTTACTTTTAGGCAACTGTTCAAATATCCTGAATAGCTACAACTAAAATAAATTATATTTAAATGCCTTAAAAGTAGAAAAAAACAGTCGGAAAGGCGACAGTCGAAGTCGACTATGAGAGACCCTTTACTTATTCTTCAAAATGGAAATAAGAGTGATACTAATAGTACCCCATAACGCGTTTTAACGTCAATCTCCTCTTCTTCTTCCTTTGACCCGACACTGAGTTATATTAAGTCTTGAATAACTTCCGAGTCGCAATGAAATTTTCAGGATACATTAGGACCCCGATGCTTGTCATGTGTTCCAAAAATCAAGGCTCCAGTTTTAAAATTGACCATTATATGGGATTTTAAGTTTTTTTAATAACTTCCGAGTTTCTTATCCAATCGCTTTGAAATTTTCAGGATACGTTGGGACCCTGATACTCGTCCTGTGTGCCAAAATTCAGGACTCTAGCTTTAATATTTCTCATTTTATGGGATGTCAACAATTTTGTTTTTGATTTACGGAGGCGGAAGGGGGCGTGGCAAAATTTTAACACAAACTGGTTCTTCTTAGCCCATAGACGAACCTACATACCAAATTTGGTGACTAGCTCTTATAGTCTCTGAGATGTAGGCGCTCATATAGAGAGACGGACGGACAGACGGACGCACGGACGGACGGACGGACGGACAGACGGACAGACGGACGGACGGACGGACGGACGGTCGGACAGACGGACGGACGGACAGACGGACGGACAGACGGACGGACGGACAGACGGACGGACGGACAGACGGACGGACGGACGGACGGACGGACGGACGGACGGACGGACGGACAGACGGACGGACGGACATGGCTATATTAACTCAGCTGTTTATGCTGATTAAGAATATATATACTTTATGGGGTCTGCCGGACATTCTTCGACCTGTTACGCACATTTTCACAAACTTAATAGACCCCTTTTTACTTGTTTATTAAAAGTAAAGGGTCTAAACATAAGAAACATTCTCTCCTCAGCCTTAACTATTTAATATGCCAACAACAACCGAATATTCCACAACTATTTAAGCCAGAGCGAGCCAGAGACAAACTTCTATTCCTTTACTCCTGCAGTCCACAAGGTTCTCGAACTTAAGCACACGATAGCCATTTGGAACCCAAAATAGAACTGGTTCCATTGCTGCATGTCCTGCTTATAAACAAGACCACATTTCCCTACCCCCCTCCTCTTTCCTCTCCACTCACCAGTAAATGCTCCCAAATTCCAGTCTTTAAGCAACTGTTGTTGGCAGCAGCCACGCCCAGAAAATTTACAAGCAAGAGCAACGGCTAAAAAAAAAACAAAAAAGGTCATGGCAGTCAAGCCGAAAGTGGCAAGCAGGCGAAAAATAAAATAATATAAAAAGAAAAACGTGAAACAAAATCAGCTCCGGCAATAAGCCAAAATAAAACCTCATACCTGTGACTATACAAGAGCAACCTGCAACAAACAAAAAACCAAAACAACGACAACAAAACAAACAAAATAAAATACGAGTAAAATGGCAAAAAGAAATTAAGGAAAAAGTTGGCAGCAGCAGGCAAAAGCGGAAAAAAAAACAAGCAACAGCAGCCAAAACGAGTGAGGCAACGAGTGTAAAAATACAAGTGTTGAGTATGTATGTATGTGTGTGTGTGTGTGTGTGTATTCATCAACACTCACACCCACACACCAACACACACACCCACAGAGTCTATGAAAGCGCAGGGCTTCCCCAAATGATAAAGTTTTATTTGCCTTTGCGGGTGCACATTGAATTTCTGTGTGGCAGCAACGACGTCAGCACGAAACATTCAACGACGCCCTCAATGAAGAAGCTCATCATTGTGTTCATAATGATCATTCATGCTGATGATGATGATGATGACGTTGTTCGACAGTCAGTCACCGCAGAAAGCACGAGCATGAAACCAACTCAACCACCACCCACAGCAACAATGAAAGCAACGGCGAAGTTCAAAAGATCGCAGCATGACTATAAAATGCCCTGTAAAACAAAATGTAAAAAAGAGACAATATGTGAATTATGTTAAGTTTATGCACAGAATGTTACTGCGAGAGAGTTAAAAAGGTTTACATGGGGAAAAAGAGAATGAGACAATACTAGAATCATGTTAACTTCAAGCAGAGAATGTTAATGCGAGAGAGTTAAGAAGGTTTACATGGGGAAAAAGAGTTTAAGACAATACTAGAATCATGTTAACTTTCAGCAGAGAATGTTATTGCGAGAGAGTTAAGAAGGTTTACATAGGGAACTAGTTGTATAGTTGAATGAATAAATACTATATTAAAGAAGAATTCTGACAATTAATAAGTATTAATAATATTTAAATTAAATTATATAAAAATTAAATAAATAACATTTATCTATGTGGCTAATTAATACATTATTATGATTTCGCTACTGGCAGTTTTACCTCCTACTTAGTTAAGTTTCTATAAATACTCTCTTAAAATGGAACTAGCAAAATAAACTACCATTTTGTCAAACCATTTATTTATTATCCAGAATCAATTAAATATATTACAAGTGTCACTAAGAGATACGCACAATTAAATTATTATATATATATAACTATTTCTAAAGTCACTTCATTTGAAGTTAGTAAAAACACAGCCAAGTTTTTCACATATTGATTAACTATATTTCAACTAATTTCTTGAATTTTGAATGCTTTTCTTATTTAAATTTTATAACTTTTGTGTAACTTATGTCTATTCTTGTTTAGGTTTGTTGCTTTGTTTCTTTTGTCTATGTTTTTATAATTCTAACAGAAATGTTACGAATTCGTATGATGTACCATATTACAGGATATACAGTGGAACTTCTATATTGCAAACTTGTGTAAAAAGAAGTTTTCCTTATAGCGAGTTCATTTCCATAACACTGCAATAACTATATATGCAAGAAATCTTTCTCTATTACAAATTTTCCATATAACAAAGTTAATTTTTTTGTCCCCTTGAGATACGCTATATAGAACTTCAACTGTTTTCTAATTTTCTACATTATTCTACTATATTATTTTACTTAGAAACTTCTGTAAAAAGAAGCTATCTTTATAGCGAGTTAATTTGCAGTCTACACATGAAAGAAATCTTTCTCTATTACGAATTTTGTATATAACTTAGTTAGTTTTTTGTCCCCTTGAGATTCGCTATAATTATTCTAAATCTATCATATTATTTTACTTTTTTACTATTCATTAGACATTTATTATTAATAACTTAACTTCTCGTCTTCTCCTCTAACTTGTTGTCAGCTCAACATATACTGTTATACCCTTACTTTGCCATGGGGTGTAGAAAGTTTAACAGAAATCAGTGGGCAAACTCTAAGTGAGAGAGACATAGAAAGAGACAGACAGAGACAGTGAGAGGGAGAGAGAGAGAGAGATAGATAGTAGCAGTAGGGAAGTAACGCTGCTAGGAAGCTTCCTTCAACGTGGCCAATCCCTTTGGATATTGTTGTTGCTGAGCAAAAGTTGCTCGACATCAGCAACGGCAACGACCGTGAAAGGCCATTTGCCTTCGCTACGTGTGTGTGTGTGTGTGTGTGTGGGATGTATCTTTATGTATGTGTGTGTGTGTTTGGCAAGGATAACCTAATACATTTTTGTTGTTGTTGCCTTAGGACGTGCCGGAATTTACTCGTGTATCTGAATGCGTGTTACGGGTCGTATCTGCGTATCTACGTAACTACGTAACTACGTATCTTCGTATCTGCGTATCTGTAACTGGGCAAGTGGCATTTAGAGCATTTTGTACGTGTTTTTCCAGCACTTGTGCAGTCGGGTTGACGGTTTACGGCTCTTTGGTTTACAGTTGTTTCCTTCTGTTACCCAATTTTACACGCCGTACTTGTTGTTAGAGCCAGCTGCTGTCAATTTATATATCTTTTTCTTGTAATTGAGGCGCATTTCAACATTTTTATGCAATTATCTAAGCACTCTACTCTCTTCGTTTTCACTCCTTTTGCGCCAATATTTGTGGCGTCATATTTGCTGGCATTTGTTGGCATTAAACACAGTCAAACATTGTCAAGGATTTGACTTACAGTGAGGTAAGCTTAGACTTAAGCTAAAGCACTCAATTTAATTGCAAAGCAAGCAAAACAATTAAACTTAAATAAACTTAGATACAACTAAAGAAATAAAGTAAAGTAAGTAAAGTAAAATATATTAATTTTCTAAATATTTTGTGTATTTCTGCGCCCTATCGATAACCTTTCCCCCCCAAAGAGGTTCAATGTTAAATTCGGTCAACGACGCTATCGAAATACATTTTATATAATCAACATTGGCTACTTCCAATCGCATTAAGCATAAATATATATATATATATATATATATATATTTATTCCACAATAAATAGGAATAGTAAAAAATAAAAGCTGGGAAATAAATTCAACGATTGTTATCTTATCACTTAAAGTAAAATTTATAAAATTATTATCGTTTGGCAGACAAAACAAAGTTTTTACTATACAACATTGAAACATTTATAGTGTGGCTTTAAAAAATAAAGTATATTTACCTTAGATTTGTCTTCAAACACTTTAAATGACAATTGCGATTCAATTTTAACAGCGATTAGATTTTTCTGGAATTTCTTAAGCTATAACTAAAGCGTCTCAACTGAGAAATTGACTCAGCACTTCTGTAAAAACCCCCCAAAAATATGTATTTCCAAATTTCTGTAGACAAATGAGGGATTCCCCCGTGTCGCTAAATATTCCAAATTAATTCTACAGCAATTGATTTTATTTTTAGCAGACAAATAAATGATAATTATATGCGTTGTTTCCATTTGCAAAAATTCAAAGTTGCCTCTAAGTATTTCAACATTTTCTATAGACAAAAACAAGGGCTTTTCCCGCATTCCCGAACGCTTCCTTTTGACTATTCAAAAGTGAATTTCCCACTTCTTTTTTTTTAGCAAATACAAATAAAATTAATATGTAACTAATGTGGCCCATGTCTGTCTATCTGAAAGTGTGTGGAAAACACACAATATTTTCATTGAATTTGGCAAAAATGGCTCATTTCAGGTATCAGTTTCTAAATAAAATAGCAAAAACTAACATAAGGCACAAAAGAAAACAGCAAACAAAGTAAATAACAATAACAAACACTTGTCTGTGGCGTCATTTGGTTGCCCGCCCCCCTATCAAGTGGCCCCAAAAAAATATATATATTCAATTCAATTTCTGTGTTTATTTCGCTTTTCTTTTCATTCTTTTCTTTGTGGAACTGCTGCAAATAAATGAAAATCAAAAAAACGTGTTGAATAGCTGCAACAACAACAAGAACACTCTTCAATTATATGCATAGCCACAACAAAAATCAACTTCTAAACACAGCAGGAAAAAAGCAAATCAAAGCACCAAAAAAAACACAAAAAATACAAAAGTAAATAAAAAAAAACGATGGCATCACGTCATACCGGTTTTAGCCAGCGTCGCATTGGTTTTGGCCATCGTTTAGGCTTGTTGCTGAAAACAAAATATGGGGGAAGCTCACGAAAGAATAAATACAAAAACCAAACCCAGACCCAGAGCCAGAGCCAAAATGAAACATTGAGAGACAAACACGCGCGCGCGGACTTCGTCTGTGAATTTGGGGCCCCAAAAGTTGTCATGGGTGTAGTTTAATGCAGGGGTTTTTAAAGCAGTAATATCTTGTTTGTTTTTAAGGAAGTTATTAACTACAATAGTAAGCTTTAATCAAGCACTGTTTGCATTGCTCAATTGATGTATTCCCCCTTTTTGCACTACGTTCATGACTCAGAGTCTCAGCGCCAAGTTACACCTAAATAAAACGCAGCACAATTCTTGCGTCAAATGGACAAACTGGCAGGTTAACCTGTTCCCAGCTGTGTGTATTTCCCTCTCTCTCTCTCTCTCGCTCGCTCTATCTATCTCACTCTCTATCTCTCGCCTACTCTTTCGTCTGTGTATAGAAGTTTATTAAAATGATTTCAGAATTGCTCGCTTGTCTTGCAATAGATTGCCGCACCCACACAAGCGCCAGTTGAATTTTGCCGTGTCAAATATTAGCACAGAATCATTTTGAATGACAGCAACCAGGCACACCCTCTTCCCTTACCCCCCTCACCCGTAGTCCCCTCCCTTCACAGCCTAGCTAAGTTCTTGTCTTTGGCTTTTGATTTCTGTCTGTTTCCCATTGTTGCCGATGATTCACCTGACGTATATTTCTATCGCCTGAGTTTCTCTCACCTAAACAAGTTTTATATCATCTTTTGTTGTTCCCTCTATATATCGGGTATGAGTAACAGTTCACACACACACTCACACACACACACACACTTGAAATTATCGCGCAAATTTCTAAGAATTTTTTCTTCCATTTGACTTTTTTCTGATTAAAAGAAATCAATAAATTATCAGCACATATCAATTTAATTTGTTGCCCGCTGCCAAAACATTACAATCAAATGGGCATTTCTTGTCTCATACTAGTAGCAAAAAGTTTTCCTTTTCATTATTTTTGTTGTTGTTGTTGTTGTTGTTGCAAAAACTTTGCCAACGAGCACACAAATTGTCCAATTGCCATTTAATTGAATTTCAAGCTGTGCTATCTATCATTCACTTCAATCAATCAATTCACAGTGTACTCGTTTACGTTTCTATGAATATGTATGTATCTGTTCTCGGATTCAAATGGAAATTGTAGTGTTTAGGATTTCTAGTCAAAAAGCAAAAAAAAAAACAAACCGATCAGTCGAGCGGACGCAACAGTAGGATACCCTGTGCAGGTCTTAAAACAAAAGTATTTTGAGAAAACAAGCGATAAAACTGCTCTTATTATAGGCTTTTTCCAATGGTGGGCGAACGGGGCGTGGCATCGCGATGAAATTTTCTGGGCACAATAAACACACACTGCTTATCAAGTGTTCCAAATCTCAAGTCTCTAGCTGTAACATTACCTATGTTATGGTGATTTTTTTAATTTTAAAACAAACGGGGCTTGATATTGGATATTAAAAATAAACTTGATCTGCATAAGGTATTCAAGAACCTACATACCAAATTTGAGGTCTCAAGCTCTTATAGTTGCTGAGATCCACGCATTTATACAGACGGACAGACAGACGGACAGACAGACGGAGAGACGGACAGACAGACGGAGAGACGGACAGACAGACGGACAGTTGTCAATCGACTCGACTATTGATACTGATCAAGAATATCTATACTTTCTGGGATCGGAGATGCCTCCTTCTGCCTGTTACATACATTCACACAAATTCATTATACCCTTTTTTACCGATTTTAAATGGGCACAGGGTATAAAAAACTCCTACACACAATAATTCGATTAAGAGAGTGTTGGCTGCAGAGTTAACACTAAAGCGTAGCTGCAAATGTTAAAGATACAAAATTGTGACAAAAAGAAAATGCCTAAGAATTGTTTATATATTTCTCTGTGTTTGTGTTAATTAAACTCGTTAAATTTATTATGTCACATAACTATTATTAAAACAATTAGTAAATCATTGATTTTGTTGCCTGAAATACTCAGAAATAAACTCTCAACTAAATGAATATCTTAATCAAATGCTGTAATAACAAATCTCTATATTTATTAGAGTCTTACATTATTATATATTTTATACATTTCTATGCTCACTTTCTTGCTATAAAATGTCTATTCATTAATTTAACAATGCAATATATATACAATTTAAATTGTAAAACCCAAAAGGAAAATACCTATATTAAATGATAGTATTACCAAAATAAACAAATAATTCAACGGCAATTTGCTAGCCCAATTCTGGAAGCTCACACACACACACTCCTTTCATAATATTGGCTCAGACACCTGTTGACTGTAAGCTCTTCTTTAATCCGATATAAGTGAGGGCAAAGTAAAAGCCATTTGTATACTTGTATGTACTACTATGTACACAAAGCATTTCAAAATGAATATGCTCTTCTTCAGCCTGAGTTTCAGCTTCATCTTCAACGCGGGCTTTATTCACACTTGAGGCAGCTTCCTGCAGAGCATTAGTATGTCTGTTATACATATATACATACTTATATGGCATTTGGCTGTATACTTATCTGTACATATTTATAACAATTTCGCAGAATGAGCAAAGTGATTTCTGATAAAAAGTTAAGTGGCCCAAAAGCCAAATACAAACAGAAAACCAAAATACAGCAACAACAACATAAAAAAAGGGCCAAAACAGGTTCAAGCGAGCAAAGAAGATCCCAGACTGTATGTGTGTGTGTGTGAGTTTGAGCTGGAAGCATAAGTGTATCATAAATATGAATATGTTGCAGGCACTTCATGTGCCTCAAGTGATGCCAACGCACGCACACAGACAATAAGATACAGCTACAAATACACGAGCGCAGATACAGATACAAAGCGGGTAAACGCGTCAGGTAGTCACTTGGCCAGGCTGTTTAGGTCTACTAGGGACGCAGTGATGCAGTGAAACTAGGCACAACACTCAGGAGTCAAAAGTGAGGGCATAGCAGGTTTTTTTTTTTTGAAACGACTGCAGTTTCAATTGTCCAAAGGATTCGAGATCAAGTTCAAATATAAACAGAAAAAATACACACAGACAGACAGAGACAGCATGGGTTAAAGACCCAGGCACTAACTTGGCTAACTGGCAAACGCAACAGTCGTCTCAGTGTCTGGCGTCGGCGGCCTGTTCAAAGTGAAACGTTTTTTACTAAGCTAAAGCCAAAGATACAATATATAAAAAAAAGTCAATTGTCATTGGCAACTTTATGGCCATTGCAGTAGCATAAAAAGACCAACAACTTAAATGATTTGAAGCGTAATCAAATTAAGCTGTTAGAAATATAACAGCGCTGTTATTCGACTGTTAATTAACTAACAGCTGTTAACAAGCTAACGATTCTTTTGTAAAGCGAAGCGAATCTTTAAAATTGTCTATTTGTCGAGACGTTTGTCTTAAATGAAAAGTTCTGTTTGATTTTATATTTTACTAACTACAATATTATTTTAGTTTGATTTTTAAACAGTAATAAAATAATAATAAAATAGAAATCTGTAGTTAAATTCATTTAAAAATGTTGTAATATTTAAATGAATAATTTTATAGACTTCGGAAATAAAGCATAGAAAGAAAACAATTGAGAAACTAATAAAATTTGTTTGTTTGTTTTAATAGTTAGACTTTTGTTTAATAAATCATCACAAAATTCAGGATTAATGGAAAACTATAGAGAAAATGGAAACAAATCAGACTCTTGCTTTATATATCAAATCATTCTTCGCCAACATATTGAAGATTTACAGTCTTGACTGCAAATACCAGAAGCCAACAATTACATTGAGCTTAGTCCGACAACAATTTATATTAAATGGCAGCACAACAGAAATACTCACTTAAGCACTTTCCCACTTCCCCTCCCCCCATCCACTAAGTACACCCCTTAGCCCATTGGCTTTACCTTAGTGGGCCATAGATTGAAGGAAGTCACGTTACGAATGCGGCACGTAGCAAGTTGTAGCACAAAGCACGTCTGTGTCTGAGGCGCCAACGTCTACGAAAACTTCTGTTTATAGACCGTTTGTCGTGAACGACGGCGCAGCTACAAGATACAAGATACAAATACAACAGCACAAATGAAATGCAAAAGCAAAGCCAAAAAAAAGAGAAGGAAAAGCAAAAGCAAAAGCAAACGCAAAGCCAAAGCACAAGTGCTATGCGTATCTGTGAGATACAAGATACAAGACGCAGTACAGCAAAGTTGATTGAGGATTGTTGTTGTCGTCGTCGTCGTCGTCGTTGTCGTTGCCGGACAGCAATGGGACAGACAGACGGCTTTTATTTTGCGCCTTTTGCTGAGAACACAAAAGTTGGCAGCAGCTGTTGCCACAGGATGGAGCAACAGATACGTTTTTCCCATTTTGAGCGGCAACAGTCTCGGGTATTTGCAGCCGTATGTATCTGTGTCTGTCTCTGTGTTTGTATCTTATTTTTTGCGCACTCAAAGGAAGCGAATGTAGAAAAGCAACGCATAAAATATAAATGAAATGAAAATGTCTGTCCCAGTGGATGCTCGCACAGATACAATTACAAATACAGATACAGATACAGATACAAACAGACATTGTTGTGCATAGTCGGAAAAAGGCACAGAACGAAGGAGTACGGTCTTCGATTTATTCCATCTCTTCTTGCCTTTCTCCTCCTCTCCTCCCCTCCCGTACATTTTCATCTCTTCTCTTAGTTTTTTTTTTTTGGCTGTGCTGTAATTTATGTTAACGCAGATCGAAAAATAAATCTTTTGGCCAGAACGTAGCATGCTATAAATATCTGTGTAAAGTGGCCTCTGGGCAAGGTGGAAAGCAACGGCCAAAATACCGATGGAATCTTCTGATAAGCCTAACATGAAAGTGAGAAGCATTAAATTGTCGAGCTCTTCAGCTTTTTAAAGGAAAATAATTGATAGACACTTAATAATATTGATCCTGACAGAGCTTTTTCCTTAAACCCTAACGTATTTGAGCTGAAAACAATACAAATTGTGGCTTAAGAGTACAATTTTAATACAAACAACACATTTAATCCTGTACGAAGCTTTAATGAGCTTTTAGATCGGATATTAACTGTTTTTATTTAAATTAATATTAAGTTAGGGATTAAATATTGAATTGTTGTGGTTTTTTAACTTAAGCGACATTAAATAATATATACTAATTACAATTAATCCAGATACAAGCTTTAATGAGCTTTTAGCTTGAACTGTAACTGCTTTCGTGTCAAATAATATTAACTTAGGGATTTTTTATTGAATTCTTGTAGTTATTAATATATACTAATTACAATTAATGCAGATAAAAGCTTTAATGTGTTTTTTACTCGAAATTAAACAGCTTTTGTGTTAGTTAATATTAACTGAGTGATTTTATATTGAATTCTTGTGGTTTTTAATATATACTAATTACAATTAATCCAGCTACAATCTTTAATGAGCTTTTTGCTTGAACTTAAACTGCTTTCGTGTTATTTAATATTAATTGGAGTATTTAACATATAATTAAAGAACTTTAAAGCTTTAAACGCCTTTAATTGATATATACAAATTACAATTAATCCAGATACAAGCTTTAATGAGCTTTTTACTCGAACTTAAACTGCTCTCCTGTTATTTAATATTAATAAAAAATGATTTAATATTAAATTACTGAGCTTTTAAGCTTTAAGCGACTTTAAGTGATATGAAACACATTACCTTTAATTCTCCTCGAAGCTTTCTTGAGTTGTTTCCTCGAACTTGAACTGTTTTACAGTAATAGACCAAAAAAATGTCAGTTTAAAGTGTTCAGCCACTAAAATTGCTAACTAGGCGTGAAATCTTATCTAAACGAAGCAAATAGTCGAAATACAACGTACTCGTAGCGAATGCACAGCAATTAACTGCACAACAACAAATACATATATCAACAGCAGCAACAACAACAACAATAGAGAGCAAGTCACAGCTAATGATAATCGTCAAACGAAACGCAAAGCAAAGCAAAGTGAAGCAACAACAAAAACAATATGCGTGTAATAAAGCTTGAAAGCTGAAAAGCAAACACACAGACACAAAGCACACGCCAAACGAGGCAAACTCACAGCTTGAGTGAGAGATAACAAAAGACAAACATATAGAGCGAGAGGTGTGAGCTGTGCGGCGAGAAGGGAAAGCGAGCAAGAGAGCGATAGTGAGAGCACACACACACACACACTCAACAGGGAATTCCCTCTGCCGATTGAACGTCAGACAAAATTGAAAGCCAAATTAAGAGCAAGCGTCCGCCTGTCTGTGCGTGTGTGTGAGCGAGTGAGAGAGAGAGTGCGCGCGTTAAACTGTGTGTGAGAGAATAATTCAAAGGAAATAAAGCATAAAAAATGAATAAGTTTGTGATAATTGCGTTTTGCTGTTGTCAGCCATTTGACGTTTTGCCCATTTTTACATTAGCTCATTGCGCTCGTTTCATATTTAATGTTAGCAAATAAAAAGCAACATTTAGACACACACACACACACAAACATGCAAATATTCAGCCTCTGTTAACCTTCATGTGTGTGAGCGAGAGCTTATCTCATTCTCGTTAAATTTTATTTGCTCATCATTTACACAGTGTGTCACATGGGTTAATCATTTGTAGCATCTGTGAATTTGCATTTAAATAAAATCTGTGTGGACCTCAGCTGATAATCGTGACTAGGATAATGTGTAGACAACCTCTCAGCACTCTAGTGCTAATTAATCATTTCAAAACTATTTAAGTTTTACTATATAATTTCACTTTTTCATTTGTCTTATTCAAAATACACATTGATACATTTTCTAGTAATAATCTAAATATTAAACAGAGCTTTGAATTTATGAATATTGAATAGTGTTGTCAGAACAGCTTTGTGCCGTCAAATCTGGCGGGGGGAATAATTTTAAAATAGCAGAAATTAGCTAATATATATTATATTACTAGTGATCTAAGTGTTTCCAAAAGGTTAAAGATACATTTTAATAAAAAACAAAAGAAATATTCAAATATCATGCAAAATGGGTTAAACTTCAATCTTTTGAGGTTAAATGAAAGCGAAAAAATTATATATAATGGCAAATTAATTAAACAAAATTGTAATAAACATAAAAAAGGCATGTTCGATTTTTTCAAATTTTTCTATAGCCATTTTTAGCTATTTTCCGTACTTTAACCCACTTAAAACAACTTTTTTTGCTTCACAAACGTTTTGCAACACTGAAATTGACATGGAAAACTGACTACAAAATAGGATATTTATAATTTTAAGTGGCATCTGGTATAAACACACATTTCTCTATCAGATATTATGGTTATATTCATGGAATTTGCAGCATGTGTTATTTTTGTGCTAATTGAAGAAAAGTAGTGGAATTTGAGGTTATGTATGCTTAGATTCTCACTTAAATTGTCAAAAGGAAAAACCAATAGACCCTTGAGTTTATAATAAAGCTTAATGTTCTACAACGTTTTGACACTTTGCCAAGAAATTATAATTAAATGGTAATTAGAACGACACTTGAAAGTTTTTTTTAAGCACTACTGACATTTGACATTTTCCCTTTAAATACGGCGTAAAAACGATCCGCAATATGGAATATGGAATTTAGATCTTTGCAGTTTGATTTCATTGATTAGTTGTTTAACTAAGATGATTAATGATTAAGTAATTTTTGTATTTATATTTTGTTGTTTCACAAATAATTCTAATCTAATTTTTGTTGCCTCATTTGGCATTAAAAATAGAATACATGACGCTGCCTTTTTTTCCTGCCTCGTTCTACTTTTTTCTTCAATATTATTGCAATATTTAATTGTTAACATTTCGAGTCCCACGCACTTTTTGCCACATTCTTTGCATAGTTCACGTGGGTCTTGACTGCAATTCCGATTCCGTTGCCGTCCGTCTGTCATTCTGTCTGTTGCAGCTGTAACGTAACTGGATTTGGGCTCGGCCACAGCCACATACACACAGCCCCTACACCTCCCCTCGCCACACTATATGTATATGTAGATGTGTGTATTATGTATTTAGATGCCTTTTTATTTCTTTTAATGAAATGTGCAAGCAGCTGCAGAAATTGGCAGTCGTTGAAAAAAATATATATGTATGTATCTAAAAAAGCAACCATAAAATAAAAACAAAAAAAAGCGTGGCACATGCATTTTTAGCTGCATACCCTGTAAGTTTTATAAATAGAAAAAAAGAGCATGCCAACTATTGTGAAAAGTTAGTCTTATAATTAAAATATACTTTTCAAAAGCGATTCATCTTTGACATATATTTGCAGTTCAATAACAGCTCTTTAATATTATAAATATAATATTTTAAACTCTTTAAATTTGTTGTTTTGATGAAAAGCGTTTAATTGTCAATTAACTAACTTGATTTACACTACAAATAACGAGATTAAAAGGCATAAAAGCATAAGAAAATACAAGTTCATTATCCAGCACGACAACACTGTCGTCAGTACTCTTTCTGGTGCTTTACTGACTGTAGGGTATATACGTGCCGAAAGCGTACTCAATAACAGCTCTTTAAGTTAATAAAATTAATATTTTTAACTCTTTAAATTTGTTTATTTAATTAGCAATGATTTCGCTATATTACTCTACAAGTAACGTGCATAAAAAGCTCCGCAACCGAAAAAACTACAAGTTAATTGTCTAGCACGGCAACACTGGCGAAAGTACACTTCAGAACTGACAGTAGGATATCTTCCAGTCCAAAGCGTACGCAATAACAGTTCATTAACTTCATAAAAATAATATTTGAAACTCTTTAAATTTGTTTACTTAACAAAAACTTTTAATTACCAATGAATTAGCTACAGTTGTTCCGCAAGTAACGAGTATAAAATGCTCTCAGCCGAAGAAACTACAACTTAATTATCTAGCACGGCAACACTGGCGAAAGTACACTTTAGGATACTTTACTGACTGTAGGATATCTTCCAGTCAAAAGCGTGCTCAATAACAGCTCGTTAGGTTTATAAAATTAATATTTTTAACTCTTTAAATTTGTTTATTTAATTACCAATGAATAAGCTACATTTACTTTACAAGTAACTAGTATAAATAGCTCCGCAACAGAAGAAACTACAAGTGAATTGTCTAGCACGGCAACACTCGCAAAAGTACACTTCACAACAGACTGTAGGGTATCTTTGAAGTCAAGAACGCACAACTTTCAAGCACTTTCTTACTTCTCTCAGCTTAATTTGCTTGATTGTATTTGGCATTATTACAAATTCCAAGTGGCAAAGCGAACAAAATATTGCGATTAATATTTAACAAATAATGCTCTATGCATGTACACACACACACACACACACACACACACACACACACACACACACACACACACACACACACACACACACACACACACACACACACACACACACACACACACACACACACACACACACACACACACACACACACACAGTACATACAAAAGAATATATAAATACAAAATACAACAAAATATACAACAATACTATAACAACAACAAAGTCGAGCATTTTAATTATGCAATCAACAGACGCATATGCAAAAACTGCCCGTGTTTTTGTTGTGGTTGTTGTTGTTTTTATTATTTTTTTTTATTGCTGCCGCTTTACGATTCATTTAATTTGGTTTATTTTGTTTTTGTTGCCATTTTGCATATTTTTTCTGTTGTTCGCTGAGCTTTTGATACGTCACAGGCAACACGTCGATTCCATAGGGAGAACACGTAATGAAATGAGAGCAAATGAAATTGAAATCAACTATTGAAATGCTGCGTCAATTGGGATTGTAGTGTTGATGATGATGACGATGATGATGATGATGATTCTTTCTCCAGCTACACGTGTGCTCATAGGCACTTGGCTGTCGTTGTTGTGGCAACAATTCAATATGTACTTGAATACCGTGTACATATAGGTGTAAGAAGAGAGGGTATATTAGTTCTCATATAGTAGATTGCTGTCTCAAATTATAGATATCAATCTTTTTAGTTTCTAAATCAATACTTTTGCATTAAATAAGTTTTTACACTTAATATCATATTGATATTTGCCTTTGCAGGGTATCTACAAGTCTTAAACTCTAGCCTGCAGCGCTCTAGCTTAACTTTATTTTAATACCACACTGTTATTTGCCTTTGCAGGGTACCTACAAGTCTAAAACTTTAACCTGCAATGCTCTAACTTGTTTAGAACCATTAAATCAAGTTTCACTTTAAATCACATTGTTATTTGCCTTTACAGAGTATCTACACGTCTAAGACTTTACTCTGCAACACTCTAACTTGTCTAAAATCATTATATGAAGTTTTACTTAAAATCACACTGTTATTTGCCTTTGCGAGGTATCTACAAGTCTTAAACTTTAGCCTGTCGCGCTCTTACTTGCTTGAAACCATTAAATGACGTTTCCTTTAAACTCACATTGTTATTTGCCTTTGCAGGGTATCTACACGTCTAAGACCTTAACCTACTACAGAGCTCTAACTTAATTTTAATTTAAAACCACACTGTTCTATGCCTTTGCAGGGTATCTACACGTCTAAGACTTCACTCTGCAACGCTCTAACTTGTTTAAAATCATTAAATGACGTTTCATTGTGGCTTTCAAGTGAATTTGCAGTTAACTCCCTCACTCGGTCAGTTGGTTAATGGCACTTAAACCGATTTTCCTCGCCTTGCCACAAGCAGAACTAAAAGGGGACACAGAGGGGGTAAAGTAAAGAGGTGTTAAAGGGACTGAGTCATAACCAACAGACAACAGCAGCTGACTGCAAATTGTGGCTTTAATGTGTCAGCACTCGTTTGTAACTGAATAAATACACTCAAATATTCATTTACATTTACTGTATGACATGCAATTCACATTGCAAAAGCCATGCAACGTAGTATTTTATTCGCTTGCAACTTGCAGTTGAATGGGATTCAAAGTGCTCTTAACTACAAGTGTGACTACTACTACTACTCACACACAGCACACGGCACTCATGAGTCATGAATGGGTTTTTTCTAAGTATTTAGATTGAATTTAATATTTATGGTAACTGTAGCTTATCTTATAAACATACATAAATGAAAAGAAAACAGTCTGTAGTCAAGAATTTGTAGTACGTGTGGTAAACAAGTGTGTGAGGAAATCGAGTTCTACATAATTTAATGTGATATGATTTGTGTTGATAAGAGCGATATTTTTTTTTTCAAATCGAATGTTGTTAAGTGTTGTTATTTCATTTTAAATGCTTGCTTAATTACAGCAGAAAGTCGTTTATCAAAAAGGAATACGCTAGTATAATCGAATTTTATAGTGTGAAGTGTTGACTATATTTATAATACTTAATGAATTGTAGTTGATTCTAGATTCTTGTCTGGTGTTTAGAATTGTAAGAAAATGATATTATTAAAATAAATAGTCTATTATAATCGATATTTATAGAATTGATTGTTATAATAGAGAGATTTTAATATACTCTGCTTCGTTTTCAATTCTTACTTAAATGTAGTTGATTCTAGAGTGCTTAAGAACCAAAGGAAACATCTATTATCAAATTAAATACGCTAGTATAATCGATATTTATAAATCAATTGCTATAATATGAACTTTTTTGTGTACTTTCCTTCCTATTCTATACTGACTCATTCATATAAGCTTCTATAGAGTCTAGTATCTACAGAAAACTCTATTCTCAATTAGAATACTCTAGTATAATCGATTTGTATAGAATCTATTGCTGTAATTTAGAGCTTTGAATATACTTTCCCCCTTTATCAATACTTACTTATTCATATTAGCTTTTATAGTGTCTAGGATCTATAGAAACTTCATTATCAGTTTGAGAACTCTAGTAAAATCGATATGTATAGAAATTATTGCTGTAATGTGGGGATTTGAATATACTTTCCCCCTTTTTCAATGCCAACTTAATCATATTAGATTCTATAGACTCTAGGATTTAAAGAGAACTTTACTATCAATATAAATACTCTAGTATAATCAATATTTATAGAACCAAACGTTGTAATGTGGAGATTTGAATATACTTTCCCCCTTTTTCAATGCTAACTTAATCCTATTAGGCTTCAAAGAAAACTCTGTTATCTATTTCAATACTCTAGTATAATAGCTATTTATAGATTCAATCGCTGTAATGTATCATATATACTATTAATTAATATAATTTCCTTCATTTTCATTATCTACTCTATTGTAGTAGATTATAAAGTGTAGACTCTATCTTTTAGTAACTACAAAAGTTCGATTATCACGATGTATATGATATTTTTACAATCGATCGTTATAATATGAAGAATCTAGGATATTCTCAATAATTCTATTCTCCTATCTACACCAATTAGCTAGGGAAAAGTCTGCTTTCTAAAACGTATACCCTAGTATTATAGATCGTAGGGTAACTACATAGGAATTATAACAATGCCAATGGCTGAAAAAAGCCTGCATGCAAATTAAAGCAGCGACCAGGCACTCAGCAATTTATGGCAGCTGCTGCTGCTGCTGCCAAAGCGTAAAGAGGATGAACAACAACATGAGAAAGATGCAGAAAAAGAAGCAGAATATGAAAGCCAGAAGAATCGGGGAAAGAGCTGAAAAAAAAAGCACAAGTTGTTAGCATAAAACGCTGCCGCAATTTGCGCACGCATCATTCAGAGATGAAGAAAACAGGAGACATTCCCCAAGTCTTGTTGTCGGCAACGTCTGTCTGGCTTTTTGGCCATGCTTTAGACTCAGCTGCTGTGGCTTTACCACCTGCCGCACTTGTTTATGGCCGCCGACTTGTTGGCGTCTCTTGCAGCAGCAAGTGGACAATGGGACGGACTGGCCGACGAAAGCGGAAACATGCGCATCAAGGCACACAGAAAATCAGCTTATATACATGGCAAGGAGAACACAAAGAAGAAGACAAAGCAACAGCATAATAACAAGAAGAGGAAGAACATGGCTATAACATGGCTGAAATTGGCAATGCCGTCGTCATCATCGTGGTCATCATCATCAACTCATGCGCTTTGAGCCTCATTTCTTTCTGCTTTACTTTAAAACTGGTTACGTCGCAAGGCTCAAAGCAACCAGTTTAGATTCAGTGTGAGTGTGTGCGTATCTGTGTGTGTGACTGCGTGTGTGTGTGTGTGTGTGTGCTGGGGAAGCCGCTTATTGTTACGTTCAGTATTTTTCTCTTCGTCTTCTTCGAACTTTGCTAATTGTTGCCGCAAATGTTAATAAAAACAATTAACATGAATGACAGTGTGAGTGTTTGAGTGTGTGAGTGTGTGTGAATGTGAATACTATGAGTGTGTTAGCATGAGCTCAGCATGAGCTACTACACAGACCTAAAGGCAATAATTATCTTATTATTTATTATAAGTGCTTCACATGGCGTATGAGTAATATGTGCACATATGACGTAAAAGATTACGTAAGCATTGCAAACAAAGAACTATACAGGGTAACTAAAAGTCGAATACACTTCAATACTAGCAGATTTTACAAATCATGGCATACTTTAAGGCGTCTGCAATGTGAACAATCTGTAAAGCTGCGTCGTCTTATCAAAACAAACGTTCAAAGTGCAGCTCAATAAAGTGCGATTAAAGTATAAAGAACGAGTGTTTGAGTGTGCGTGTGAGTACATTCATGAGTACTTTACAACAGCCCCAACAGAACAAGACAATATTTCAGCTTGTGGTCACTGATAAGACGTTTAATCGCAGTGTATTTTGTAATTACGCGCTTTCTACATGCACAATTTCCCATCAGTATAAACGAGTATAAACATAGTATATATAGTATATATATTTATACATATGCTTATCACAAAGAACAGCCACAAATTGTGCAAAAGTCAACTAACTGCGCAGCCCACAAAGGCAATTAATATTAGCGACTTCGTGATGGACTAGCAGATACTCTGTAGTTTCGTAGTCGTAATCAACATATCTTATTCTTTATTTTCCTACTTCTGACTGGCATAATTTCTATGACAACACTTAGATCTTAAGTATATCACTCAGGATGGCAGTCCACGCTAGTGACGAATGCAGACTGCGCAGCCCACAAAGGCAATTAAAATTAGCGACTTCGTGATTGACTAGAAGATACTCTGTAGTTTCGTAGTCATAGTCAACATATCTTATACTTTATTTTCCTACTTCTGACTTGAATAATTTCTATGCCAACACTTAGAGCATAAGAGTATCACTGTGGACTGCAGACCACGCTAGTGACGAAAGCAGATTTTAGTAAATATTATATTATAATATTTCTAATCAAAAGTCTAGAAAACATAAGTAAATAAACCTATTTCTAAGCTAAACTCTAGACTGTTATAAATGTATTAAAAGTAATACTTCAGTTAGGTATACTAAATCGAAAAGACTCTTCACAATATCACTACTATTTACAGGGTATTAAAAGATTGAGACTAGAGACAGAATATGTGAAATGTAAGTTAATGATGAACATTCAAAAGTGCGTCATTTTAATTGCCTCATCCACTAAAAAATACATAGATTAACATAAAAACAAGACTCGTAATCACATTGAATAAACGTTCTCTTTAGGAAAATATTATTTATTTTTATTCATAATTATATAGCACATATATACACATATATATATATATATATATATAAACATATATATATAGTTTCTATATAGACATTTTTTGTATAAATATATTCATTGGGAATTTCGCCACAAATTGCAAAGCAATTCGTTTGTATTTATAGAACATTTAACATTGTCTAAGCGTTTTATATTTTCATTTGGCGTAGACGAAATTTGTTTCAACGCGAAATACTCAAATATTTCGGTATGTGTGCGTATACTTATATAGATGACTATATGCCAGGCAGACACACATTTAAAATTAGCAAAATAAAGCGCAAAAACGTTTGCTTGTAAACATTTCAGAATATTGAAAATATTTTATATATAAATACTTATATATATATACATATATTATTTTGTTGGCCTCCGTCTGCCCATGGAAAATGGCAAAACACTTTTCTCAACGGATTTTCTTATATGTATGTATGTATGCATATTCTATTGTTGTTGTTATTACTACTATATTGACCAAGCATGTGGGCGGTATGAGGCGGAGACGGAGGCGGAGGAGGAGGAGGCGGAGGAGGTGGCGGAGGAGGTGGTAATTCTTTCACTTGACGTCACCAAGTGAAATGTCAGTGTCAATGCGTGGGGGTGGCGGGGGCCTCGACATTTAGTATAAATAAAAGATTAAATAGACTTTTCATTTGTTTTATTTGGCAAGCGATACAGAAAACGAGTACATTTTAAGACTTTGCTTAGCCAAAATAAATGATTTGGCCATAAATTGTGTGTGTTTTTTTCTGATTTGCTGAATATGTGGGACATTCAAAGATTTCCTGCTGTGAATTTATGGTTTATTAATTTCATGTTTTTCTTTTCATTTCAGAATCCACAGTAAATTCGCGTAAAAATGCTTTGGAAACGTCGCGAGAAAAGCTAAAAGGTAAGTTGAAGAGAATTTGTATTAAATTTATTATGAAGAGCTATCGATAAGATATCGATAACACGATTAGCAGTTAATATTAAGGTTTGTCATCTTTAAAGTGAAATAGTATTAAATTTATTAAGAAAAACTATCGATAAGGTATCGATAACACTATCAGCAGTTAATTCTTTATTGTTTGCCATCTTTAAAGAGAAATCGTATTAAATTTATTAAGGAAAGCTATCGATAAGGTATCGATAACACGATTAGCTGTTAATATTAATATATTATTACCATCTTTAAAGATAAATCGTATTACATTTCTTAAGAGAAACTATCGATAATACGATTATCAGTTAACATTAATGGTTTGCCATCTTTAAAGAGAGATCGTATTAAATTTAATAAGAAAAACTATCGATAATACGATTAGCAATTAATTCTTTAAGGTTTGCCATCTTTAAAGTGAAATCGTATTAAATTTATTAAGAAAAACTATCGACAAGGTATCGATAATACGATTAGCAGTTAATTCTTTAAGGTTTGCTATCTTTGAAGTGAAATAGTATTAAATTTATTAAAAGAAGCTATCGATAGGTTATCGATAACACGATTGGCAGTTAATTATTTAAGGTTTGTCATCTTTAAAGAGAAATCGTATTTATTTATTAAGAGAAGCTATCGATAACATATCGATAAAACTATTAGCAGCTATTTGTTTAAAGTTTGCCATCTTTAATGTGAAATAGTATTAAATTTATTAGGAGAAGCTATCGATAAGGTATCGATAACACGTTTAGCAGTTAACATTGCCATCTTTAAAGTGAAATAGTATTAAATTTATTAGTATAAGCTATCGATAACATATCGATAATACGATTGGCAGTTAATTATTTAAGGTTTGCCATCTTTAATCTATCAAAATGTATATAATCCCAGCAAATAAACCTACATATATATATTATTACCTACTTTATTGGTTATCTACTGAAATGACTTCATGAGATGATTGATTTATATCATCGCATATTTTCAGCTTGTCAGTTTATCGGTCATCGTTATCTCTATGGGTAGTTACCGTTATTTGTCTGCACCTGTTTCCTAGCTCTCTGACTCATTTGGGAATCTCAGCGAACTGTACTAAAAAAATAAACGAGTATTATATGAAAAGAAAGTGAAAAGTGATGTATGCGTAGTATTTTCTATTGTCAACCTTCAGGGTCTTTGTGAGTCTGTCGATTTGTCTATTTCGTTGTTTTATCAGTGACAAGACAGAGTTGAATCCCCTCCACCCCCCCCCCCCCATAACAACAAAATTACGAGTTGTTTTCCCCTTCCGCTGTGCCAGTTCTTTTACTTGGGTAATGCCATTTAATACAGTTATTATGGAACTGACAAGCAGCAGGCAATTACATATACTATGTGGACTAGCACCCATTTATACTCCATATAATACTATACTATATATATGTCAATGCTCGGCAATATTGATAAAAGTGCGTGTGTTGTGTGATGTGAGTGTGTATGTGTGAGGAGCATAAAATAGAATTCATTTTAGTTGATAACAAAAAAAAGAGAGAATGGCGTGATTCATGATAGAATAATAATAATAATAATAATAATATAATATGAGTTGCCAATGGAAAGTCGTACAAAAAACCATTTAATGCGTATCAACAAAAGATTATAGTAGTATAAACATACTCACATACATACAACCAACAGACCTATGGGCTTTTATTTATTTAATTTTCTTCTTTTTTGCCATTTGCCATTTCACTTTCATTATCAATCGCACTGATAACAAGTTACGTGACGTACGAACAGATACGATATAATACTCGTACAATCCCAGGGCAATGAAATTAAGATTGGCCCACGAAAGCCACGAAAAAGGCAGCATAATTTATATTAATTTACTTTATTTGTCAGCATATCAGAACTGTGATAAAGTAAAGTAATCAATTAAGAAATCATGAAAGTATTAAAATTTGACAGAATTATATTTAGTCGAAGAATTATATATTTCCAATGAAAGCGATTCAATTAAGTGCCGAAAAGTCAGCGTAATTTAGACGAATTTTGTCGGTTGTTTGTTTTGTTATTTGTTAGCAAATGATAAAGGATTGCAATTAAGTTACAAAGCGCTAGAATATCACAATTTGGCAGAATAATATTTGATCTAAGATTGATTTATTTCTAATGAATGTGATTAAATAAAGAGCATTAATTTGCTAGCCTGCTCTAGTTTAAATAATAAGAGAATCTTTAGTTCTTAGAGTAGTTGTTCTATGATATTTACTATCTGATCTTTATAAAAGTTATCATTTAGATAGATAAGATATTAAAGTGCATGTATAATTAATCTCATGAAGATATCCCTGAGTTAAAATACGGAACTTACCTTATCTTCCTTAAAATGAAATATAACTAATACTTTCTTAGTGTCTCAATCACTTTAGGAATATATCTCATAGATTTCTAGTTTATATCCCAGCATTATTGACCTTAATAATTATCCTAAAGGGAAAACACAACTTAATATAACTAGAAACAATAGTAAAATGGATTTCGTACTCTATTTCTCTGCATTATTTGCCTTTATAACCATCTTTAAGGCCTAACACAATTCAATTCAAATAAAAACAGCAGTAAATTGATTTTATTGGTGTTGTAAATATTCCAAGAACACTTCAAATCTAATTAGGATAAGCAAAGCAACTACTATGCATATATCTATCTATCTGTTGAAGGAAGGTGCAAGGATATTGCATTGCAATTTGTTTGGCCTTAAACCGTTTTGGGCATCGTTTTGGCCAATGACACCTTCTGGGTTTTTCCACAGAAGCAATTGAGCACTTGGTGCAAGGATAAAAGTATTTGCTACCTGCTAGGACAGGACTTTAGCTAAGCCTCTCAAGTGTTTTGGTGTCTAATAACCTAACTGCCTGACTGCCTGACTGCCTGCCTGCAGGTCTGTTGCAGTCAAGTGGCTTTAATATCCCTTTTGGGCCAAATGTCAAGTACGATACTATACTGTGTCCTGGCGCTGTGTTTGCCTGTCGCTGTTCGTTTCTATTGATGATTTTATGGGTTTTACCCGCTAAAAATGTAATTTTAATGATGCCATTTTGTCTGGGATCTGAGAGTTTTACAGGTTTGCAGGTAAAAAGCTGCGCAAATCCATTGACGCAAGTCATTAAGCTGTCTCGCTGCTGTCTGGGGCCACACAAAGTATCTTGTAGCTGGTAGCAACAGCTGCTGCTGCTGCAATGCAAATATGTCAGCCAACAGATGAAATAAAAGATGCAGATACAAAGATACATAGATATAGCTAGAGCTAGAGATACAGATACAGATACAAGCACAACAACGACAGCTGAACATTCACAGCATATTTTCACTGGCGTCACAAGTCTGCGATCGTTTTATTTACTTGCCCGTTTTGATACTTATAAAAGCGTTTTCATAGACGACAAGAAGTGGCAAGGAATGTCTCTATGTGTGTGTGTCTGTGTGTGTGTAGAAAAGTATCTGCTTGCCACACAGTCGCCCAACTGGCGATTCCCAATCAGCAGCAGCCGCCAAGGCAAGTCCACATAGACAGAGACACTCACACAACAACAATAACAACATCATGACACACAATGAACTCATACGCTGCGTTGAAACATTCAACACAACAATCTAGCAGAGACACAGATACACAGCGAACTTACGTAGAACCAGAGAATTATAATCGACTGATAGACAACACAGTGCGACGCCATAGCAAACACACTCGCACACACACATACACACACTGCACTCATACTAACACAATTCTAACACTCATGGGGAGGCCAGCACATGGTAAATGTTGGGCGCACTTTGAGTAAGATATTTATTTTGCGCGTTTTACAAGCACCAACGGAAATTATTCAACTATGCAAAATAATCGTGAATGTTATTCATAATTATTCACAACTAAATACTGCAATTGCAACAGCACAAACAGTGTAAAATATAGACTTCAATTATATAATAAAACTCTATTCAATTTAAATCTAATTATAATTATAAATTATTACATTACACTGATAATTTTATAAATTCCACAATTGAAATAATGTTTACAATTTTATATTTATATTATTTAGAATTGAATGTTTTTTGCTCCAATGGAAATACGAGTAGTAAATGCTTTAAACATAATTAATTAAATTTGGTTTTAATTCCTTAATAATCGTAAATGTTATTAAAAAGCATTTGAAACTAAATAATGCAACAGTTACGCATGAATAAAGTCGGAAAGATGTTACGTTAAATAATTAAATTTAGACATAATTTATGTCTTTTGTTTTACTTTAGTAGAGAAACAAATAATGCTTGTACATTTAGATTAAAATGTAAAAAAGAGTTTGTTTGATGCAGAACATTTTAGAAATTAAAACTTAAGTAATATACAATTTTTAATTAAAACATAAAAGACAAAAAAGGCTGGGGATGTTCAACAATTTTAATTTTTTTTGTTTTAGCATCTGTTGCAGTTATTTAAGTAACAACCAATTCAATTATAGTTCATTATATTATGTTAATTCACAATTTAATACATTTTTTCACACAGATTTGTAGATTATAAAACACTTGATATAGATTCACTCTTAATTCTAATTATAGTTCAATATTTTGTTGTAATTTGCCTTTCCACAACTCAAATGATATTGGTACTTGAGAAATCATGTGTATTTCTGTGCGCTTTGCACACTTCAAATTCCGGCTGGGAATTGCTAACGCGAATGTTATTGTCAGTTCGTCAGTTAGTCAGTCAGTCAGTCAGTCAGTCAGTCAGTCAGCCAATCAGTCTGCGTATGATCGAAAAATGGCTGTTGGCAGTCAACCACAGTCACAGCCCCAGTGTCAGACTGAGTCTCAATCGCTGCCAGCTGCCAATGTCCAATCGGCATGAGTGCAGATACATTTCACGTATGTGTAGATACAAAATACAAATATGCAAATGCTCATGACGTGCGCGCACTTAGTGATTGTAGTTGTTGTTCTTGTTGTTGTTGCTGTTGTTACTTCTACTAGTTTTATGGCCTGGCAGCCATCGTCATTCATAGACAGAGATATGTACACACAAATAGATATAGATACATATACTGTTGTTGTTGTTGCTGTTCTGGTTTTTGTGCAAATATTAACCGAAATTGACACTGTTTATACCCTGTAGCATAGAGTATGCACAGCTACGACAACTGGCATGTTGCAAGAATCGATATTTAAGTTTAAATTAAAGCTTTTTACATTTCATTGTATTTATAACACAACTTATTAATATTCTATCGAGTTATAGACTGTTACAAACGAAATTTATACTATTTGTCTCCCTGTAGCATAGGGTATGCTCAGCTACAACAACTGGGATGTTACAATAGCAATATCAATGATATATTCTATATTTATATAATATAGTCTAATTTAACTGCAATATACCCTTGCTTGTTCACACTGCAGGGTATTTACAATACATTTAAATTATATCTATACAACTCTTATAGTTTAATTGTAGCTTATAAAGACTTCAGCTTAATTCCAGTGTCTTACAGGGTATCTTTAGTTTGTATACGCTTCGCTTCAACATTTTTACATGTTTTTTCCTGTTTTTTTACTTTTGGTTTGCTGTCGTTGTCTTAAAATAGACCCACGGCAAACGTTGCGTGTCAACAAATGAGCAATCAACGTGTTATAATAGCCAACTTTAGTGGCCTGTTCGAAACGACCGTCAACTGTGACTCGGGCCGGACTTAACTCCATTTGTATCTGTGTACATAGTATAATTCCAGCTCTTTCTGTCTTGACCACTTGACTCAATTGACAATATTCTCCAATGGTTTGACTAATGTTGACTAAGGTCCACATTTATAAAGTGCTGACGCATAAAGACATTAGTTGGCCTCCAACAAGTCTGAGCCATAGAAGCCTTACTACCAATGTCACAAGCCGCCAACAAATTGATTGAAGGCCTAGATGGATGCAATTAAAGTTATGATAAATCAACAAATTCTGAAAAGAAAGAATAAAAGTTTAATTATTATACAAATTCATATTATTATTCCTTTTCTCTTATCACTTATCCTACATTAAACAAGATGACGCTCAAAATTATGCAATGCTTAATGAGTCGCAACATGATTTACCATTTTTATTTGTATGTGTAAGCTTATGAGGCGTAACGGAGTCTCGACTTTGGCCTGTCAAAGCTTTTTGACACCCGCTCAACTTCTGCTCAACTCATTGAGCAAAAGCCAAACAATAATGCTTAAAGCTCAACAGGTCATCATCGCATATATGTTTGTATGTATGCATGTGTGCTTACACTTTTAAGTGGGTGCCTGCTCTCCCCCTCTCTTCATCTTTGCTTCTCTTGCTCTTTTCATTTTTCGCCATATGTACATTCAATTAGTTTTGATTGTCGCTTCGCTTTCGTGCGTTTCACGTCGTTGCTGCTCAATTAAAGAAGTTAACTCTATTGATTACGTTTAATATCGACGCAACGTCGACGCTAGCGTTGCCTGCGGCCGATCGCCAGACGTTGAGAGTTCAAACCTGTTCCATCAACAACAACTCGAGTGCAGCAACAACAATAACAACATTCAAATCGTGGGCAGTTGTTGTTGCTGTTGTTGCTGTTGTTTTGAGGGGCATGTGCACGAGCGAGCGGTAATAATAACAAAGTTGGAGCCGACAACGTCGCCAGCATTGCTGAACTGTCCAGACATGATCACGTCGTCGTCGTCGTCGTCGTTGTTATTCATGTTGTTGCTGTTGTTTTGGCTCCACTGATTGTTTGTGCTTTGCTTGTCCGTCTGCACTGGAGTCGCCACTTTGGCGGCACTGTCCGATCGTAGCTTCTGGTTGCAGTGCTCTCCCGCCTCCCTCGCCCTGTCTTCGTGCGCGCGCTCTCTCTCTCTCGCTCAGTCTCTTCTCGACTCTGTTTTATGTTGCGCTTAATGGTTTCATTTGGCGGCTGCCGTTGTATATGCATGTGTGTGTGTGTCTGTATATCGATTACCCAATGCGTGAATGAATAAGACGTCGCACAGTGGCACGTTTCACCTTTCTTTTGATCCAAATAAGATATTGCCAAAATTTAAAAAACCTTTTTCAGGTAATTCTCATAGCTTTAAAATGAAGGCAAGAGTTTCTAACAACAGTTGGTCAAAGCTCAAAATTTATGCGATATACTTATATGTATTTCATGCCCATTTTAATTTTTGTCCCGTGAGTCTCGTGAGTGCCCCACTGTGCGTAGTCAACGCTGCAGTTTTGGGGCCACTTGTGTCCATTGCAAAGGCTCTCGCACTCACACACGCTCAGCTGTGTTAATTGTTGTACCTATGTGTGTGTGTATGTGTGTCTATGTTTATTTTTAAGTCAATCGGTTCGAAAGACGCTTTATTGCCTGTAATCAATCGTCGCTGCAAGAGGATTGCTCACATTACATACAAATCTACATATGTATGTATATACAGATGTACATACATACGTATGAATGTATATGCATATCAGTGCTGAGTGCGTAGCCCGTTCGTCATGGTTTTATTGTGTTTATTGATTAGATTGTTTACCTTTTTTGTGATATCATCAACGGTGTTGCTGTCGAGCCTTATCGTACGTTAGCTGTCTAAATATGTGCATACACACACACATACGCACATTTAAAACTATTTCTGTTTGTGCGCTTGTGATGTGCATTGACGATAGGCCGTCTTATCGATTGGCTTCCGTTCGATTTGTGTTTGATATTTGGGTCTCTTGGCTAGACAAAGAGTCCACGCTGTTGTTGTCAAGCCAGTTGCAGATTTCTATATTTATTTTTGCAGATAGCCAGATATAGCTATTGATAGTATCGCTATAATTTACAACAAAGTGCAAGGTATCGAAAATGCTCTGCAAAGCAATCGACAATTGAACAAAACTATCGATAATATACTATATTCTACTATCGCTTGATTTGCAGCTCTAATGTTGAGTTATCGATAATCAATTGCGAATAAGACGATTACCGCAATCACGAAATTAATGCAATCATTTAACGGATATTTCGTATTCCGATAACATAACTGTACTTGATACACAATCAATTAAAAGGCGTCTCCTTGTCGCATAAAATAACGTTTCAAATCAGCTATTAAGGGCAATATCAGCAGACAAATATTTAGCACTCACACACACACACACATAGCCAATAAAAAAATCAATCAACACCAAACTCGCACGTTCATCCAACAACAATAACAAAAATTTGCAAATACCGAGAGACCAAAAAAAACACAGAATCTGATATAAATTAACGCAAAAACTGTACAGGCGCAAGAGCAACAAATATTTTGCCAGCCTCCCTCTCCCTCCCCATTCATCGTCGCATCAGAAAATGGCGCACTAAAAAAAAAGCATACAAAACAAAAACAAAGTCAATTGATCTAATAAGCAAAGAACGCGGCGGCGCTCACTCATTTAAGCAACAGCCCCAGCGAGTTCTTTTATTCGCTTTTGCTCATGCACAACAACAACAGCAACAATAGGAAAATTGCGCGCGGGGTGTTTTGGGGCTTCCCTGAGCAAGCAACAAGCAAGCAAGCGAAGCATACACACAGAGACATACAGTGTACGCATACACAGACAGCAACGAGCACGACGCGCAACAGCCGACGACTTGGCACTTGCTGACTAGCTCTGCTTGTTGTTCTTGGTTTCGTTGTTGCTGTTGTTGGCGGCGCTGCGGCGGCCAGTACATATGCTTGTACGTATCATGCACAGGGCCGGTTCAGAGATGTTGCGGGTTAAGAATGACAATTCGTGTTGATTTCATATAATAAAAGCAGCCGATATTTCTGTGTCTAGGTATACAACTGTGCATATGCAGAGGCAAGAATGTATTTAACTAGAGCTGCGCCCCTTGGGCGCATTGTTGCAGTAACCGCAGCCGCTCGCACACACGATGACGTCGACAGGCAGCAACAACAACAGTAGCAACAGTTGATCGAACATTCGAAGATCGAACGTCGTGCTGTTAAGTTGGCCTGCCCGGAACGCAGCGAAAAGCGAACACAGCGATAGGCACGGGCACGAGTAGTGAACATAAACAAATAGCAGCAAATAATAAGAAACCACAAAAGAACGACACAACGGGCAACGTGTAGGCGAGAGTAACGACAACGACGACAACGAATACGAGTGCGAATGCGAATGCGATTGTTGCCAGTGCGTCCCCAACAAGTTTTGCATTAATCAAATTAGATCACAGCAGCAGCTAGCAAATGGTAAAGTGAGTTTTTAAATTGAGTTAAAGTTTGAGTCGCCTGTGCGCAACGAATGAAAATGAATGTCATAATATGCTAATAAATCAAATATTCAAAATACAAAGTGCAAAAGTCGTTACGTTTCGTTTGAGTGCTGTGCGTGTGTGTGTGTGAGTGTATTTGTGTTCGTGTGTTGTGTAGCGATATTTAATTAGAAATTGAAAAGCAACAAATCGTTATAAGCGAGTGCGAGTGCAGGAATTCCAAGAAATTTAGTGAAAATTCAAAATAAACAAAGTCAAAGCCAAAGCAACGACGCCAGCAGAGACAGCGGCGACAGTGACGTTTTGTAGCGCGCCACAAAAAGAACATCAACGATAATAACAACAACAACAACAACGCAAGCAACGACAACAATAAACAGGGCAACCCCCGCTGTAGTAGTTGTAGTTGCTTTTGTGGCGTCGTGATTTTGAGGTCTGCTGCTCATCTTCTGCCTCTTCTGAGTTCAAAGCAACAACAACAAATGTGCTCGGGTGAGTAGCAACAACAGCAGAGCAGCAGACATTGTGTGTATAAGAAAGGGACCAAAAGATAGAGAGACAGTGAGAGGGTGTGAATGCATAAGCATGTGTCATGCTGTGCGCTCAATTTCACATTGCAGCAATAAGGAACACATTGGACTTGAACTAAATACCCTGAGCTCTCACTCTCTCTGTCTCTCTACCTGCATGCGAAGAAACGTAAATTAAGCCGGCGCCAGGATACCTGCCGTCGACAACAGCGACGGCGACAACAACGACGTCAGCAGAGACGCTGTTGTTGTGTGCGAGAGCGAGACAAAAGGCTTGAAACGTCATTGACACAGCAAAAAGGGCAGGCAAAACGGCATAGAACAAAGCAACTAAACAATGAGACGAAAGGTGGAAATCCACTTAAGAGCATAACAAAAGGCAATGCTGCGCTGTGGGGTGTGTGTAGCTGGAACACTCATCCCAGCAGTTTAGAGAGAGAGAGGGAGACAACGAGAGATGCCCTGAAGTGTTGTGAGAACAATTAAGCATGCAACAGTTATGGCCTATCTGTGTGTATTTTGGTATTTGCCTGGGTGTGTGTGTGTGTGTGCGTGTGTGAGTTTGAGGAATGCCCTGAAACGAAAATTACGACACATGTTTATGGGTCTCGGTCTGGGCTTAGGCAACCCCTGACCTTGACAACAGATACAAGATACATGATACGTAGCAACAGATACAGATACAGAAATCCAAACACTGCGTGGGCGCAAATTCCATCAACTAGACGATAACAATTTTTGCTTCGAAATCATTTTTAACTGTTCATTCAAGCGTGAACATCATCATTCACACACACACACACACACATACGTATCTATAACCATTAACTATAGATTTCTGTTTGTTTAACTCTTTAGAGGGGGAACCGAGCAAATACCAGTTTAGCAAGCATTTTGTGCACGCTACGTAAGCGTTTTTAATTTACATTTTAAAACATATTATAATTATACACTGCCACAATAGAGTTTGTTCACTTATAGATAGTATAAATTAATAACTGTGAAGCGAACAATAAAACCAAAGGGAATTTACGTTGAAATAAACTATAAACTATAAATAAACAAAGTTAATAAACTATATCGGATAGGGTATTTATGCTTCGACATGCCCAAAAGATACTCCCTTGTTTTGGTTTCATTTTTTGTCTTTTTGCTAATATGCAAAAATCCACACACACTCTAAGAAATATTATAGTATATATACATGGCATTTCCGTCCTTCAAATGCCACAAAACGAAAGAAAACAAAATTTGATATATATATATATATTAAAATATGAAAGAATATTGTATATTATTATTAAATATCTTTGCACTTGAAGCAAAAGTTTGCAAACTTCCAGTGTAAATAAAGAAAACAACATTGGGAATGTCCTCTTCCCCCCAACAGAGTTATATAATTTAAGCTTGACAAACGAATAATTAACAATTAGTTAAGAATCTATAAGAGAAAATGGAAAATTTACTGAAATACATTTGGTATTGTTGCTGTCATAAAGTTAACACAACGGGCCAACTAAAATGTGTTAACCAAAATGCCAATAGACATGTCTATAATTAGTATAACAATAGCTAAAGCTAAAAAAAATCTATAGATGAATTTGCGTACTGGCTAAATAAAAACACTTGAATGTCGTCTTACGTAGTTGACCATTTAAAAATACACTTTTCTATTTGTTAAAACACAGCGGAAAGTGGAAATAGAAATACAGAAAATTCAAATCACATGCAGAGAGGAGAAAGCAAAAGTCAAGAAATGGGCTACAACATCTACGATAAACTTATCCAACAGATATATCACAATATAACAAGAACAGAACCGAACCGAACAAGATATACATAATCGAATCTATTATTTTTTCGTGTTTTCCGCCTGAGATCTCAAATGTTTTGTATGTAAACAAAAATTTAGCTGCTGGCAATTATTTAACACTTTTTGGCGCAGAATTCTATTTATAAAATCGAACTGAACTTTTCTATTTATGTTTATTTTGAACAATTATACGTAGAAATCGTTCGTGGTCGCTTTGAACTTGTTTCAAAATGTCTTGCACATTTGTTATTAACACAAATTTTCATTTTCTGTTTTGCTTTTCAAAAATTATACGCAATTTGAACATTTTCTAGAGCGAAATATATGTATATATATATTTTTTAGTTTATTGACCAATTGAAGCAACAAGCAAAAGAAATTCTAATTTATAATGAAAGCAAAACAGTTAGTATATATTTCTAATGTACCGTTTGGTTTTGATTATTCCATAATATACATTTAATTTGTAGATATTAAAACTTGTACAAGTTCTATACTATGAATTCCAATTGCAGTGCCAAAAAATCCGTCAATTCTCTATATATATACATATAGTATATATTTAATATTTAGTATACACAATATTTGAGTAAATAATCGGATATATATGTATGTTTTGAATTGGAACCTTGGCACTGGTCATAGATTTAAAAGCGAGTTTCTTATATGTAGATTTTTGCAAGTATTTTCTTGACGTCAAACATTCTGGGAATTTCCGCGCCAGAAAAACTAATTTCGACAAAAATCTTGTGAATTTCGACGTTGAAATATGCGCAAATCTCAAATAATTGCTTACTCATATGAGATTATTGTCTGGCTGCTCATTAAGTTCATTTAACCATAAAATTAGTCTTAGTTTAGTGGGGAAAATTGCCGTATCTTCTTAAAATATCATCTATTTGAGGTATAAGAACAACTATTAAGATAATCAGCATATTATCTTTACTGATAACTAAACGTATCTTATCTAATTAGTATGGTTAAATTAAAAACGTACCTTGACCTCTGCCACTCTCGACAAAGAACTCTGGTTTGGCCAACGATAAGAACAATACTTATAAACATCAGTTTTATTATCAGTTAAATGGAAAAAATAAAAGCCACTGCCCCATTGTAATCTAAACTCATTTCTCCCTCACAATTAATTTATCAGGGGAAATTAACGCGAATTTCATGTGTATTATTTTGATATCAAGATTTGTTTATTTCATCCACTGGAAACCTCTTCCAAAGTAAACAAAATTTAGAGTGGAAACACTGGCTCTGATTGTGTGTGTATGTGTGTGTGTGTGTGTGTATCTACACAAATACATATGTAATGGCTTTGCCTTTTGTGGTCAGCGCAAAAAGAAAAGAAAAGAAAGAAGAGCGACGATCGTTAGCGCTGCTTAATCGCATTAATTTGATTTCCGACAAACACTCAAGTGTTGCTGAGTGCGGCAACAACAACAACAACAAAAACAGCAATAACAACGAGCTTGCGAGTACGTCATAGGCAACGAGTACAGCGAATACCAGGAGACAGAGACAGCGACAGCGACTGAAAGAGACTCACAGACACAGAGACAGGGCGTGAGCAAAAAGCGCTTATCAAGCGCTCTAGAAAGCTCCAAGAGGCTGTTGCATTTGTGTTGGTGTCATATTATCGCCCGCGTCGATGAAAACAAGTAGCGCTGTCCAAAACACAGGCCCCACTCGACAGGCCCAACAGCAAGCTCACTAACTCACTCACACACACACACACACATAAATACATACATACATACATACACTCGTCACTCAACAAGCCAAACTCGTTTGCAGCCAGGCCGGGGGCAGCAGCAGGCAACAACAAAACGAGCAAAATTATTAAAAATTTTAGCTTGATTCATGCTCACATACAGCCATGCCGCCTGACTGACAAACACACACACACTCTCACATACACAAACGCACACATGCCCACTCTCACATAAATATAAACAAATGCAAACAACAACAAAACCTACGACGACGATGATGGCGGGTTTCCTCGTTTCTTGTGAATTGACTCAATATAATACACAAAAGCAAAGCGCAGGCAGCGTCAGCGCTCGGCCACAGCGACGCCAGCGGCAGCGACGGCGACGGCGACAGTGTTGTCAAGTTGTTTGGATTAGTCATGTTGCTTGTATGCATACATACATACATACATATGGTATACACTGGTCTGAGTAAGAGTAGTATTGAAAACAGGCTACATACCTCGCCACATGGCTGCTCGTGCTCCACTCGAGTGTGATGGGTCGTGAGTGCGGAGAGGGGGGGACGTGGACTCTTTATTCGTGTGTAGACAGCTGCGGCAACTCTAGCGATTTGGCGCTCTCACACGATCGCGTCGCTCATACAAACATATGTACATATATACAAACGTACATGTGTATCTGTATGTCTATATGGTAGCGTATGTTGGTGTGTGTAGCAATTATTATTTTATTATCACTTTTTTTCCACTGCTACGTTTTGTGCTGTGTTTCTACGTTTTAAATGCTTTTGTTGTTATCGTTTCGTCGTCGTTGCTGCTGGTGCTCCCCAGACCTTCCTTAGTCAGCAAAAATTCGCATATGTATTTATTGGTGGTGGGGGGCCTGTGCATGTGTGCGTGCGCGTGTTTATGGCGTGGCGCACACGTACATGTGTATGCATTAGTGTGTGTGTTTGTACGTACGTAATCAACAATAGCGCGGCTACGAACTGGCGACAGTCTTCGTGTTGTGTTCCCCCACTTCACGTCACCTGTTGTTGCTGTTGGTGGCTACGTTTTTGCTTGATTTGATCATTTCTCAGCAGCGTCAGCCGACCCTGTGCTTACTTTTGATTGACAATTGCAACAGTGTGCGAGAGTGCGAGTGTGCGAATACTGCGGTATGCGACGTTGACGTTTTGCTGCTTGTTGCTCCCTCTGCCTTTCCCTGGCACGCTCAATTATTTGATTATTGTACGATTTTTTGCTCATTTCTGCTCGTGTCGCTGCTGCTGCTGTTGCTGCTGCTGCTGCGCTGCTCTGCCGCCTGTCTTTGGGCTTTCGAGTATTGTGTATTGTGTGTGTGTGTGCTTTTGTTTTCGCGCTGCTCTTTCGCCAGTTAGTCGCGTCGCTTCTTCGTTTTCTTTTGCACACTCGCACACACACTGATTTGTCTGGTTTGTTGTTGTTATTATTGCTGCTGCTGCTGCTGCCGCCGCTGCCGCTGTTGCTTTTGCCACTTGGGCACTGGTCTTTGAATGAATTTTTCAGCTTGCCTCGTCTAGTTGTCTTTAACTGTTTCATGCTCGCTGGTCGCTCGTTCGTTGTCGCGAGCGCCTTGTCGATGGACACTTTTTTTTGCATTGTCGTCATATTTTCGGTTTTCATTCTCAATTGTTTGGCACAGTCCCCCCCTACGATATTGTTGCGGTATATCGATAACTGTTACTATCGATTTCAGTTACTATTGATATTCACAGTGAGCAACAACTGATTCACAGGTACGGCAAGTTTTGCATATTGCACTATTCATACATATATATTCAATGCAAATTACTTGTGCAAGTGAGTGTATGTGATTGTGATTGTGTGTGCGTGTGCGTGTTGTGCTCATCGTTGTAATACTTTGCTGTTTAGTTTGTCATTTCCTTGCCCATGTTTTTATCAGACTTTTTGGCTTCATTGGAATTTCGTATCACTTCCGCGAATTTTTGCGCGCCTTAACGATTCGAACGGAATATTTGAATGCTTGAGTGAATAATACACGTTATCCGCTAATAAATTAACAATTGCTAAATGGCTGAAAGCCAAGCTTAAGTTGCTTGCAGCTGCAAATTACGTACTATAGTAAGCCTGACCTGACAGACAGTGGCGCCGTATGTTTTTTTTTGCCTACCTTGTGCTTATTACACACATTCGCATGTGGGTGGTGTATATACATACATACATACGTGTGTGTGCATGTGTTTTTGTGTGTTTGCTTTGTGAGTAGGGCACGCGTGAGTGAGAGGCCGTCAATCAGGCGTGCACAGAGCGAATGCATGCTTAAAGTTATCGTGTGACGTATGTAGGCTGCTCAATTTCACATCAGTTATCATCACAGAGTGTGACCAGACTTGATAATCATATATACACATGTACATATGTACATATATTTATTTGTAAATTGCACTTTGCACAGAGAGAGGGCAAGAGAGAGAGAGAGAGATGGAGGGAGCAGCAATTGCGAGTGTAATCTTAAATACGTATGTAAATGTAATCGTAATTATTATATTTACTCGCTATATGCGTACTATGACAGCTGGTTTATAGTACAAATTACAGTATGCATTTAACTCGGCTCTGTTTAAACTTTGAAACTGAATTCCTAATAATAAAACGTATCGTTAAACAAAGTCAAAGTCGTGATAATAAAGACATTTAAATATTTGTTTTAAGTTTTTTGTTTATTCTATAATATAAACACTGCATACTTAGTTATTTTATTGATGATTACGCTTATCGCGCTTATGTGGAAAGTTCGCAGACAGAAGAAGTATTAAAAAATTCAATTAGTTTGTTTTTATTAAGAAATGAATTTTTGATAACGGATCTATAGCATATCATTTAAATGCACAGTGACAACAATAAGTTGAGCTACAGGTTTGTTTTGTTGTTGTTGTTGTTGAATGTATAAAATATTTATGAATAATTTGATCATCGTTTGTGTTGATGACATAAGCTTGAGTGTAGAGATACTTTATGGCATAACTGTAGTATGATGAACCAGAAATGTGACAAAGTTCGTGTTGTATGTGTGTGTGTGAGTGCCAGTGTGTGTGTGTGTGCTCGAGTGGGGGCATGTAGAATTAGTAAACAACCTGCACATGGGACGAGTCTGACTCGGAGTGAAATTCCATTGAATCCGAGGGTCTCAGTTGTAGGAAATTCCATTTGGCGCCTGGTAAATTGACCCATTGACACGAATTGTACGTCTATTTATAATGCAATTGCTTAGAGTAGTACTGCCTCCTCACATGCTCACATGCCCCTTTTTACACAGTATATTCTGTTATGTAATGCGATGCTTAATCAGCGTCGTTCAGTGAGGAAATCATTCTAATCTCTCTGTCGTATGACACTTGAAAATCGTTTAATGACCGACGACAGCTGACGTCAAACAGGTGGATGGTTGGCCAGTTGAAAATGTGGTGGGAAAGAAGAGAGGGGAGAGAAGACTTGGGGACTTCTACTAGTTTACAATTGCCCACTTATCGGGTAAAGCACTATTAAGTCTGATTGTGTGAGTAATACGAATTCAGGTAGACCCAACGAGTTCCACAAATAACTGATAACAACCAGAACTTCGACATTATCAATGGAATTTTTGGACAACTTTTTTTATTTATATTAATATTTCACGTTATTTAAAGCTTGATAAAGACATAAGTAAACACAGTATAGGAATACTCGTATGTACTATGTCTAACGTCGCATGCTAAACAGATACACATATAAATATATACATATATACTATATATACAGTCAGTGGCAAAAGTCAATTAACGCGCGAGTCGAGCTTTAATTCTCAGCCTCTCGACTCTCTTTGACTAATCAGTGTCTAACACACACACACACACATGCATACCCTCTATATAGTACACAGGGTATATAGAGCTGATAAGGCAACTCAACAATAACAATAATCAGCGCACTTTACTACTTTATTTCTCTTTATATATATTTTTATACCCTGTGTCCACCAAAAAGGCAAAAGAGGGTATAATGAGTTTGTGTAAATGTTTGTAACAGTCTCCAACCTTATAAAGTATATAAGTTCTTGATAAATATCAATAGCCAAGTCGATGGACACCTGTCTGTCTGTCCGCCTGTCTGTCTGTCCGCCTGTCTGTCTGTCTGTCCGCCCGTCCGTCTGTCTCTCCTTCCGTCTGTCCGTCCGTCTGTCCGTCCGTCAGCAACTATAAGAGCTAGAGACCTTAAATTTGTTTATTTCATTTTAGGATGAGTTTCGTTTGGATTTCGTTTTCAGTTTGGGGTTTTTTCTTTTTAATTTGCGAATGCGAAATAGAAAGTTGATAGAAAAAAATGTTTGCTTATAGCTAATTTATTCAAATATTTGCTACAAACATTTCACCTTATGCTGGAATTTCCCAACCATTTAATATTTCATATATATTTGACCAATTAGCATGTACCTTGCCGCATTATCAGCTGTACGTTCTGGCTCTGATAAGATTGAGAGTCCAATTAGCTGCGATAGTTGGCTCTGATGAAATGGCCCAAATGGCCATATGAAAACCGAACAACAGCTGCCAGGCACTTTAATAATTTAGGCTAGAAAAGGAATAGGACAGAGAGAGAGAGAGAGAGAGAGAGAGGGGACGCTTCTTGATATTAGACAAAATTCCAATTTGAAATGCAAATAAATTATTAATGGCGGCAAACTTGTGGACAGTTTGTGTCGTGTTGCAAGTGTTGCTGCCGCACAAGTGCATTATTTATTAACCATGGCAAATGTTTAAAGATACTTTAAGTATTTATTTGAAAATAAATTACAAATAATGAGTTGTTTTTTAGCAAAATCGAAACATAAATAAAAAAATATGAAATAATAATTAAATTGCAATTTACTCATAATAATCATAGCACAAATTGCAAGTAAAATCTATTTATTAATTTTTATTAATAAAATTGTAATATACATAACAAAAAATATCAAAATATACCAGAAATACCAACAATTTATTTTAATTAGTATTTTCCTAAGCGAATTCGATTTTCACTTTAAATTTGTATTATAAAACTGAAATTTATGTTAAAATACTCTATGATTGTTAATAAAATATTAAAATATAATTATTATTTCATTAAATATATGATTTATAACAACATTAATAGTTGACATTCTTTTGTAAAATACATATTGGTTTAGATTAGGTTTAATTCTTTAAATTCACACATTTTAGTTGCAATTTCTATTTTAATGCGACAATTATTTATTGTATATTTGCCTAGAAATGTTGTTTATATTTAATAAATTGATGTTTATCCTCTTTTTTATAGATGAGCCCGTGTCAAACACATCGCAGGCGAGCAAATTTGATAATACTATGGAAAATGCAACAACAAACACAGCGAAGCATTATAAAACAGCAGCAACAAACAGTAAACAATTAAAGAACAACAATAAAGTGAGCAGCACGCGACGTGCAACAGCAACAGCAGCAGCAGCCGCCGCAACAGCAACAGCAGCAGCAGCAGCAACAACAACAGCAGCAACAACTAAGAAGCAAACATATCGCAGCAGCAACGAAATTGCAGCAACACCGAAAACAAACAGCAACAAAGTCAACAACAAAACAACAGCAACAACAACAGTAGCAGCAGCAGCAACAATTGCAGCAGCAGCAGCAACAACAACAGCAACCAGTACAAGCAAACAGGAGTTGCCAACGCAAATTGCCGACAGCAACAGCAGCAGCAACAACAACAATAACAGCAACAACAACAACAACCACAGTGATAATAGTATTAGTGAGAATAATTATGAATTTAAGGCTAGAGATAAAGCGAACCTAAGTGATAGCAAAATGACGCTACAGCATGTGGCAAGCAACGCATCAGGCCAAGTTGCCACCACAACCACAACAAATGCAACGGCAACAGTCAGCGATGAGGCAACCACAGCTGCAACAATTGTCGATTGGACAACCACAACAACAAATTTGCGTTATTTGCACAAGAAATTCAAACGTTTGGCGAGCACCACCGAAGCGGAGACAATTGATGTGGTGCGTACCACATCTTTGTCATCTAATAGCTCCTTATCGCCACCGCCATCAGCAGCAGCAGCAGCAGCGGCAGCAACAACTGCCACAGCAGCAACACCTGCCACAGCAGCAACACCTGCAGCAGCACCAGCAGCAACAGCAACATTGGTGCCATTGATCAATGGCCATGTGATGTTGACAGGTGAATTCAGTGCCAATTTTGTAAAAGAGGAGAGCATCAACAACAACAACAATATTAACAACAACAGCAGCAGCAGTAAAAATGTTGCTAGTGCGCCAAGAACACGCACACCGCTCAGCAACAACAACAGCAACAGTAACTATGCCAGCAATGCAACATTATCGCCAGCAACATTTGCACAGCATCAGCAATCAACGCAGCCAACAATAACAACCACAACAGCAGCAGCAGCAACTGCAACAACAGTAGCAGCAGCAGCAGCAGCAGTAATACCAACAACTGTAACTGCAACAGCAACAGCAACACTGCAAATACACCAGCAACAAGCCAATGTAACTGCAACAACCGCAACAACAACACCTGCCGAGAAACCGGGACGTTATGTATGTCCCTATTGCAACATGAGCTGTACAAAGCCATCGGTGTTGCAAAAGCACATACGTGCCCATACCAACGAACGTCCCTATCCCTGCGACACCTGCGGCATTGCCTTCAAAACGAAGAGCAATCTCTATAAGCACTGCCGCTCCCGTTCCCATGCGGCGCGTATGCGTGGCTTTGATGTGCCCGCCCACGAGGCGGATGGTCTCTCCGATCAGGATGGCGATGGCGAGCTGAGCAACAGCAGTTCCGAGCTCCTAAGTGTGGAAATTGTAAGTGTGAATTTGTTTATAATAATATGCTGCAACTACAGACTGTTAACATTAACAGCGGTAACTAACAGTTTGTTAGCAGTAACAGTTTATAATAATGCTGCAACTCCAGACAGTTAACAGTAACAGCGGTAACTAACTGTTTGTTAACCGTAACAGTTTATGATATGCTGCAATTCCAGTCTGTTAACAGACACATTAGAAGTTTAACATTTGCACTGTTATCTATTAATCTTTCCCTCTCTTCAATTGCAGCTGAGCCGTGCGGGGTCGCCTTATGACGAGCCCATGGCATCGCCAACACCGTCGCCTTCAACGTTGTCGGCTGCGAAAAGCGCGTACTTGCAGCAACCGCCATTGCCGCAGCATATGCAACAGTTGCCGCTGGGTTCACCGGCAGCAGGAACACTGCCGCCGCCCACAGCAGATACATTGCACTCGGCAACAGCGCAACATCGGCAATCGATTGATTACAAGCCATACAAGCCCAAGTTTCACAATGCAGCGTTTTATGCGCCTGGCAGCAGCAGCAAGGAGCAACAAGTGCATCTGCAGGCATTACAACAGCAGCAGCAACAGCAGGCATTACAGCAACAACAGCAGCAGCAACAACAACAGCAGCAGCAGCAGCAGCAACAACAGCAGCAACAGAAATTGTCATCGCAGCAACCAACATTGGCACATCCAACACTCTCACCGAGCACACAATTAAAGCTCAACAATCACATCAACTCACATCAAATGCAACTGCAGCTGCAACATCAGCAGCAACAACAGCAGCTGCACGTCCAGCAATCAATGTTGCTGGCGGCTGCTGCAAATCCTGCGGCCTTAACCGGATTGCCGCCGCCACCAGCAATGCCTGTCTACTATTTGGGGCAGCCGCAGTATTTTAATCCAGCTGCGTACGCCTTTCAGCATATGCAGTTCCAACACATCCAGCTACACCAACAACACCAGCAGCAGCAACACCAACAGCAGCAGCAACAACAGCAGCAGCAGCAACATTCGCCGCTGTTAAAGGCACCCACGCAACCACTGCAATCACAGCCACAACCACAACCATTGCAACCACAAGCATTGCCACAACCACAACAGCAGGTAGGTGCTTTTTAACCTTTAAAAAGACTCCTCTTCAACTTGCCGTATACTTTATTTTGCAGCTGGTACGTTCAAACAGTCAACAGACGTCGATAACAGCAACAACAGCAGCCGTGTTGCCCGCCCCTGCCACGCCCACGCCAACTGCCAATTTGAGTAGCTTTGCCAGCGCCAGCGGTGGCATGCAAGTGGTAAGTACAACGTGCAACATTTGCAATTGCCATTACTAAGCTTATACTCCCTCAAATCGAAACAGAATGTGGAGAAAGTGCAGGAACACATCTCGAATTTGATCTCACAGAACGCGGCCATAATGGAGAACAAGGAGATATTGCTGCAGAAGAAATATCCCAAGCAATTGAATCGTTCGCGCAGCTTTAACAATGCCAACAGCAATAGTAATAACAGCAACAGCAACAACATCAATGCCACGGCTCACATCAACAACATCAGCAGTAGCAGCAGCAGCAGCAACAACAACAGCAGCGGCAACACTCAACAGCTGGGCGAAACCAAAGTGAATCTAGCACAGGCCATAGTTCAAAAGCAGCAGCAACAGCAGCTGCAACAGCAACAGCAGCAGCAGCAACAGTTGCTGCAACAACAGCAATACCAACTGTACCTACAACAACAGCAGCAACTGGAACCTGCCAATGGTTTGTTAAAACGCAGCAGCACAACAAGCAACAACTATGTGGGAATTAAAGGAGTTGGCGTTGCCACGCCCCTGCCAACGACGCCCAATGCTAAGCTGCAACAGTTGCCGCCGCCGCCATCGCCGTTGCCACTGCAAACGTTGCAATATCGTCAAGATCCCGCAACGCCAGTGCCCAAGTTGGAGCAGCAACAGCAGCAGCAGCAACAACAACAGCAGCAGCACCAACAACAGACGACATCCAATCACGTGCAGCCACTCAATTTATCTGCTAAACCAAAGCCTGCATTGCCACCAAAGGTGACAGCAAGTGTTAGTGTTGCTGCCACGCCTGTTGCTCCAAAGAGCACAGCGACAACAACAATGCAACAGCCAAACAATTCAATAATTAAGAATCTATTGCTAAATGCACGTGGTTTGGCCGTACCCATTGGCGAGGGCGATGATGCCGTCTATTCGTGTCCCATTTGCGCCAATGAGTTTCGCAGCGCGGATGAGTTGAAGCAACACAACAGCACTTATTGCCAGGACGCCAGCAGCAGTGCACCCATGAGTCCTGCCTCCTCGCCGAGTAGCAAATACTTTCGCTCCAATTCCATATCGTTTAGTTTGCCCGAACTGAAGTCTCACATGGCTAACTCAAAGAATCCATTGTCGCTGGCCAAGTTGGCCTGGTCACAGTTGAAGACAAAGCCGAGCAGCCTGGTGTTGAGTCGCCTCAGTGCGGCACAGTCGCCGGCACGCACCTCAACAGTCACCTCGACCACCAGCAGCAACAGCAGCAGTAGCAACAGCAACAGTAACAACATAAACAACAGCAACAACAACAACAACAATATGCCTGCTGCTGTCACGCCTGCAACTTTGCCGCCTAGCATTGATGCCACAAGCGTTGCGTTGCGCTTTGTAGATGCCCCTTTGCCATCGCCTGGTCCGCTGTTGGGTAAGACACCGCTGGTGGATTATGCAGCACCGCGCAAGACGCAAGACACACAAGTGGTGATAACAAAAATGCACGAAGATCGACTAGAGAACATAATCATAGAGACTCCACCGAAACGTGCTAAATTGAGCAATGATAGTGCAAGCACTGGCAACTCATCCTTTGCCTTGCCAACGTCTGTGCAATTGATTTTTGGCAACAATCAGGAACTGCAAACCAACAACAATTACAGTGCCAAGGAGGAGCGACTGCGTCGCTTTACCTCCTCCGGTGGCAGCATGATACCCATCTCGGAGTGTCCTGAGCTCAACAAAAGTCCCAAAATGATACGTACACCATTGTTGTCTGGCGGCAGCTTTCAGGAGATGTCGCCACGTCCCAGCGACACGAAGGAACGTAAATTGGCTGCGCCCAACAATGGATTTCTCCTCAATACCTCTAATACAACTCCACAACATTTTCAATTTCCACCCATTAATTCCATTACTGCCTTCAATCCATTAACCTTGCCGCCCATGAGCAATAGCAACAGCAGCAGCAACAGCAACAATAATAATGTTGGTGAGGCCAGCAAGACAATACCCTATGTGCCGGGTATACCGGGACCGGGTAGCCTGTCATTGTTGCCACCGCCACCGCAGCAATTGCAGCTGCCGGCGGCAACAACAACACGTGGACGCAGTCCGCATCGCAAGCAGCCAAGTCCCAATCTGTTGTTGGAGGCGCCGCTCAAGGCATTGTCACCATTTGGAGGTGTGCAGAATCTGCCCAGCGAATTTAGTCGACAGCCGCCGACGCCGGCGCAACGGAATGCGTTGCAATGGAGCAGCAGCAACAGCAACAAGGCGACGGGAATTGTGGCAACAGCAGCTGGAGCAACAAACGCAACTGCCGTGGAATTAAACAAGAAACATCCATTTAATTTCCTACGCATGGCAGACAATGTAAAGAGCTGCTCGACGCCGGAACAAATTGTGCCAGAGGTGCGACACTTTAATTTCGATAATGTGCATAAAACGCAGGAGGCGCTGGCGCCGCTGCACGTCGACACGCCGGAGGAACTGGCTCAGAGCAACGCGGCAACAACAACAATTGCCACAACACCAAACAGTGCCAAATCAAAGTTTCTGCGTCCCACCAGTCTGCCCCTTAAGCCCGGCACATTTACGCCCAAGCGTCATCATGGAATTACGCCGACAGCGAATACCTTGCCATTGATCTCACCGGAAACGCCGCGTCCATCGAAATCGTGTGTTCAGTTGTATTTAAATGGACATGCCTACACTTATTTGGGTCTCAAGTGCAGCACCAAGATGTTCTACTGTACAGTAAACTGTCCGCAGCCATCGTATGTCGCTGGCATGCACAAATTGTCGATGTACAGTGTGTGGCAAGTGTGTGAGGAGAATCAACCGCATCCGTTGGGTTTTAAGCCAAAAGAAGTCATGGCACTGTATGATTCTAGGCAGAAAATGCTTGGCAGCGGTTCCTTTATGGCCATGGCAGGACAGGGAAAGATGTCGTACTCTGTGGTCAGTTCGCAGCAAATTCTCAGCAGTTGCTCTACCACAATTAATGGTCAGAACAAGTTCTATCAGCATCAGTTGAAGCAGCCACCGGCAATTGCTACACTGAGTGAGGCAAATGTAGCAGCCAAGGCGGCGAATGAGGAGGCGGCAGCCAAGAAATTGGAGAGTGGACAACTTCTAGTCGGGGGCTACGAATCGCACGAGGATTACACATACATTCGAGGACGTGGACGCGGCCGTTATGTGTGCTCCGAGTGTGGCATACGTTGCAAGAAGCCATCGATGCTGAAGAAACACATACGCACGCACACAGATGTGCGTCCCTTCACCTGCAGTCACTGCAACTTCAGGTATGTCCAGAGTATTAAGCTAAATCGTAAAGTCAAAGTAAGAAATAGACAAAAGTGAAAGCATTAAATGCGGTCTAAATCATTATATTAATTATATGTAACTAAAACTAAATCCTTTTTCCATTTACAGCTTCAAAACAAAGGGCAATCTCACCAAGCACATGCAGTCGAAGACACACTTCAAGAAATGCATTGAGTTGGGCATTAATCCGGGTCCCATGCCGGCGGATGGCGAATTCCTCGATGTGGATGTGGAATTCGATCAACAATCTTCGACTTCGGCCGGCGGACGCACTTCCTCAATGGCAGGCGAGTCGGATTCTGATGATTATAGCGATAATGAGTCTGAGAGCAGCGGTAAGTTCAACACATTAATGATAATGATTAGATTATTGTCGTTTTATACTATTTCTTGATGTAAATTGTATATTTCTTTGCCTTGCAGACACGGACGAGTCCAAGTCGCGCCTGAAGGAGCACGAGGCGGCACGTGGCTTGCTGTCACTGTCCATGACGCCGCCCATACCGCAGAGTGTTTCTCCCTTTCCCGCCCAGTTGCAGGACACTCCTCTGCCGGCCGCCAGTCCGGCCAACAGCATTGGTTCCTCTGCGGGCAGCAGCAGTGCGGCAGGCAGCTCACAGCCCAAGCGTCTGGTTTGTTCATTTACCTCGCCAAAGCCGCCATTTGATTATCAGAAGCAGGAACAGTATTACTCCAATCCGGAGGAGTCGAAGCCGAAGCGTGGCGTGCCCAGTGATGAGAGCAGCGCTCCCATGGATCTGACCAAGCCACGTCCCACTTCAGCACCACAATTGCCAGTCTCAAGTTCGCCGGTTGAACAGTTGTTGCCCAAATCGCAGGCACAACAGATGCGCGACGTCATCTTTGGCACGGGCAACAATGAATGCGGCTTTATGAAGACACTGATTTCGGTGTCCGACAAGGTGCGCATCTCTGCCGAAATGGAGGAGCAGGCCAAACGTGAAACCGAAGGCGACGATGTCCTGCTGCAGACATACATCAAGGAGCAGGCACTGCAGTATGCCAAAATGAAGCAGAGTCAGTTTAGTCGCAGTTATTTGGTCACGAGCAGCAGTAGCTCGTCAGGCACACCGATTGTGAGCAGCAGCATTCATGTGCTGCAAAAGCAGCCATTGATAATCACAGAGTTGCCAAGCATTGAGGTGCATGAGGTGAAGACACCGGAGCCGACTGTTGATGTAGATACGCCCGCAGAGGAGCTCGAGGAAGGCGAAGCGAGCGCAGAGCAGCAGGAGAAGGCAACAACAGACACTGTCTCCAGTTCCAGCTCCATTTCCATTTCCGTTGCTGTTGCCCCAGAGCAGCTGCCGCACAATGCCAATTTGCCAGCAGCAGTGCAGCAACCAGATGCCACCGATTTCAGCGGCGTGCTTAGCAGCAACAACACTGCGACAGCAACAACTGTTGCAACTGCAGCAGCTCGCACTGTTATTGTTGGCGAGGAAGGCTTTAAGACAACTCCAACTGCAACTCCAAGTGCAGCTGCAACTGCCACAAGTGTCGCCACCGAAGTGTCCACTTCTGTAACCGCTGCCTCTGGCAGTTATGCTGGACGCGTTGTGGCGCCACCGCCGCCGCCAATTGCCAGCGATGCGCGTCCCACTTGCAGCATCTGCCAGAAGACTTTCCAGCGGCAACATCAGCTCACGCTGCACATGAACATCCATTATATGGAGCGCAAGTTCAAGTGTGAACCTTGCAGCATCTCGTTCCGCACACAGGGACATCTGCAGAAGCACGAACGCTCCGAGGCGCACAAGAATAAGGTAATGATGACGTCGACATTTGGTGTGCCAACCACATCGAATCCTCGTCCATTCGAGTGCACCGACTGCAAGATTGCCTTTCGCATTCACGGTCATCTGGCCAAACATCTGCGCTCCAAGACGCATGTACAGAAACTGGAGTGTCTGCAGAAGTTGCCATTTGGCACCTACGCGGAAATTGAACGCGCCGGAATTAGTCTGACTGAGATCGATACCAGCGACTGTGAGAATTCGCTAATATCCCTAAAGTTACTGGCCCAGAAGTTGCTTGAAAAGGATCCGAATAAGCTGAGTGGTTACACCACACCGTCGGGCATGTTGCAGCTGGGCTCGGATGCACCTGCTGCCGGACAGGACAGCGCATCGGAGGATGGTTTCAGTGCGGCAAACAGTGCAGCTGCCTCGGCAATTGCCTCGCTGGATAATGACAGTGCAGGCAACACGCCACAACGTGCCAGCTCCATGTCCGAGGATGAAACACTGGCCAACGGACTCGCTCACAGTCATGGCCTCAAGCGTCGTCTGCCCGGCAGCAGCTTTAGCAGCAACGGCGATGAGAGCGACAATCCGCTGGAGGGCAGCGAAAAGCGTGCGAGAAGCAACACTAACGAATTGACGCTGCCTGTGGCGGCATCTGCAGCAACTGCGAGCAACTGACAGTACATGTACATGCTGCAGCCCACCTGAGTGTGGTCGTATCCCTATCACACCTATGCCTGGCCAATAGCACAGCAGGAGCAACAACAGCAACAGCGACAACAGCAACACTTGCAACACGACCAAAACATCAACGAGCGCATATCAAATGTCTAAGCATATCGCATTTGGGCACACAAAACACTACACACACACACACAGAACGATGAGTTTAAAGTGTAAATCTATTTAATTGTCTGCCTAGAAAGTCTTGCCACAATTGGCAGCAAATTTAAGCGACACTTTAAGCCATTGTCATGGTGCGTGTAGGCAAGTCAAGCATATGTACGATCTACATATATAATCTATATATATATATATAACGTATAAAGCAACTACAATTTGCAACCTAAGTATTTAGTTTAGTTATTGTCAACTCACAACTATGCAAAGTTGTTCAACTCTTATATAGTATATATACACATCTGTACAGCAGGTACTATGTACGCTAGCCCTAGTTATAAGTAAACTATATATATAATATACAAGCACACACAAAATATATATATTTAATTTCCTTTTTCGAAATGATAAAAACAAAACTCCTGAAGTGCTGTGAGTCGTGTATCTACTATATACAAATGTAACAACAAAGAGAATATTTGTTTTTGTGTGTATATAACCAATTAGTTTATAAATAAGGCCTAGCCCACCACTTTCCCAGCTGCGCCACGCCCCCCGTTTTCCTGGGCCAGCCCTAACATTTTCCAAGCTATAATCACGTAGTTCTTCCCTAATTTGAAGTTTGTTATACCCGAAAACAAAACAAAAAAACTAAAACAAAAAAACACTGGAGTTATGAAAACCTTATTATCATTATGTTTATGTTAAAAGTTTTTAGTTTTTAATTAATTTAGCTAAAGGAAAAACTAAAACAAAAAAAAACAACGAGACCACGAGACTCTTTTTCAATTGTTTGTTTGAATTAATTAATTATTTAATTAGCGAAAGCAAATTGAAAATCAAATAAAACTTAAAAAAAATTATTATGTTATATAAACTAATTATATATATATATCGTATATAAACACTATGTTGTCATATAAACATTAAGTTTTGTAGGCTAGCTAAAAACAACAACAACAACCACACACACACACACATAAAGTTTATAGAAATTAATGAAAATTATTGTACAAAATGGCTACAAGTATAGCAATAGTATATATATTTATATATTACATATATGCTAATAAAATATATATATATATTGAATGTATATGTATGTTAAACAACACACAAAAACCAACAACAACAACAAAATGAAGTGATTTATTACATTATTGTAAAATATATCAAAAACTGAACATGAAAACTTTACAAACCACAAAAAAAATGACACAAAAAATAAAAAAATCAATGTGAAAAATTACATTTGAATTGTTTGATTTGATTTATTTTCAAAAGCGCTTTTGAAAGTACATGTATTCCTGGAAGATTTAAAAAAGATAATACATATATATAGTAAGCTGATGGATCAATTGAAATCAATAAGACTTAGGGATGTAAGAAACCATCGATGTATCGAACATCGATGAATTTTTGAAGGCGCTACCTCGATGTTTACCGATCTTTTTGTTGACCCCAATGTTTATCGATACCTCGATGTTATGGTAAAACATCGGCCAGTTCGTCGTAGTTCATTTGAGTCGATAACTAGTTTATCGAACGAACGATAATGGAATTCAAACGAACGAAGAAACAAAATGAACTTAGTTCACACTGTGGAGATTTAAATGTTTGCTATTAAAGCAAAGTCGTCTTTTAGTTATTATAATTTATTGATGCTTTCGGTAAACATCGATATCGAGGTTTCCATTCAAATTTACATCCCTAATAAGACTTACCAGTAAAAAGGCTGAGCCTAAAATCAGAGCACGTTCCTTGGACGTTAACTTGACATCGCTAAAGTAAATATTTGTTGTATACTGGGATTTGCTGGCCAACCATTTGTGATCTATTGAGGCACGTAGATCACCTCCCGAGTGGATCTGTAGAAGCAAGGCAATATATGAGATTTGTTTAACTATCTTTGAGAAACATCACTAACCTTAAAGTAACACTCCTTGGGCAGGCAATAGCAACAGAAACCGGTATTTGGTGGTCCCTCAACACAGAAGACGGGCCGATTGGTCATGCCATCTTCGATGAAGAACTCTGGTTGGGTAAATGTTGGTGATTGCACCACACGGCCCAGAACATTGCCGGGAGGTATCCAAATCTCCAGATTCTTGGGCTGACAACAGATAGCGCCTAGGGCCAGTTTCTTGCGGAATACCAATGCCTCCTGATGTGTCTTGTCCAGCAGATGCATCTGAAAGGGTCGACCGGCTCCCCAAATCATGCGATTGTTCGATGTGGAACTCTCGGAGGCGGCAAAGATTGCATCGCCAAGTGGCGAACGGACCACATAACGATTCTCCGAAGAGACCGCTGTGAGAGCTGCAAACAAAAATACAAATCGATATTAATCAAATAAATCAACTTTACGTATAACTTACAATCGTTCAACTCGAATGTTTGTTCAATGTGCACAGAGGGTAAATCCGCAAGACAATCGTAACCGGCCAAGGGTATGAAAGTACGGCTGCCAGCCACTGTAGATATGGGCAATGGAATTCTGGGTGCCTCTACAATTAATATGCATTAAATCAATACGCCCTTATCAATACTAGTTAGTTAAATATTATTTCGCAATTACCTGACGTTGGACGCGGCTGTGAAGTTATGCTGATTTGAGAGTCATAAACTGTAAAAAAAAACAAAATATTAACAAGATAGATTACTAATCTTATTTATTTCAGTGGACAGAACGTTCTTATATATCGATCACTTGGTCAAATCGACGCTAAACAAAGGCACTTGATATGCCGTCGCTGAAAATGGCCATAAAGCCAGAACAGTACAACGGCTGATAAGATACGGATAGGGACAATTTGTGCCTGCTATGGGTTTGTTTGTGTGACACATACAACACACTACCAATTAATCCAAATGTAGCATTTACAGAACACCTACACCAACGGAATAATTATCAGCTACTAAAAACTAACATGATTCACGCGAATATTATTCGAAAATGCATTATATATGTGAAATTTAATTACCTCTGGGTTCTGTTGAGCCCGATGTTTGGGCCACTCGTATTTCGCTATCGTATTGCAAAGTGCGCACTGCATCATTTTGCAGCATTTTGTACTGAATATATAATTTATTTAGAAGCGCGGTTTGAAAAGCTTGTTGCAATACAAAACAGATCAACGGACATTACTGAATGTGTGCCCAAATCTTGTAAGCATACAAATCCATATCTGTTGAATTCATTTGCGTTGTGGCATTTTGCGTTAACAGTTTGTTGTATATTTTTATGAATGTTAGTTAACATTTTCGCTAGGCGCGCTATTTAAATTCATTTTAAATAACTGCTGAATTTACATGCAATAAGATAAATGACACAATTTAATTTATTAATTCAATTGGTTAAGATGCCCACTTTCAATGTACGGACACTATTTTAACTAAAAATATATTTTCGATAATATACACTGTAAAGTCCACATCGATAGTGTCGATATATCGATAGCGCCATCGATGAATTCACAGCTCTAGTTACCACAACAACCACTAGATCACAGTTGAAACTAAAAAGGTGTTAAATATTGTCCAATAAGACAAATTCGTATGTGTAAACCAGACTGTTTGTGTACAGAAACTTGCTTAATGAAGTGGCAACGTGCAGTGGGTAAGTTTATTTTGGGTTTATTAATTAAGTGAAATGACAAAAACAGCAGTTTTTAGAAATGAGCAACTTGCAAAACAAAAACAACAAGCAGGTGGCTGGTGAGAGAGACAAAGAGAGCAAGCGAAAGAGCGCAATTTTGTGGTTTTTATTGTTGTTTTTAAATGGCAAAATATTTAAAGCTTTCAAGAAGAGGAACAAATTTCTATTATGATTTCCAAGCTCAAAGTTAATAACAAAGAATTTGTTTGCGATTTATTGTTGTTGCTGTGGGCTTGTTATCTCGATTGAGATTGCCGAGAGGGCGGGCGAGGGGTGTTTAAGCACTGCGCAGACGCAGGAGCGGCATAAACAAATGCCTTCACCTTTAGACTCCATTTACGCTCCTGAAGCAGCACATCGAGCGTAAAATAACGTCAGTTTACTTTTGGCTATCGCAATAGCCTGGCTGCAAACGCGGTCTACACAATTCCTTACAAAAAAAAATAAAAATAAAAAAAATAAGATAAGACGGCAAAATCAATAAACGTGCTTTAAAAAAAATAATAACTTCCAATTAAACGTAACTGTAGATTAGATCAAGTTAATACTGAATTTTATGCTAACAAAAACTAAAATACTATTCAAATTGAAAATAACAAACCAAGAAACTTGCATATATTTTCTAACTTGCATTATTTACGCACCCCCAAAAGTACTTTGGGGGGTTGTTGCTCATCGACGCTCTTGAAACAACAAAAAAAACGAAACTGTGGAGCAGGAAAGAGCAAAAAAAAAATCCATGAATATAAAAGTCAAGTGCGCTCATCGTTACCGTTACGAAAAACAGTAAAAATTTCATTTCAACGCTAGTAGAAACGTGTCAGAGCGTGGAGTCATGTCTCTGGAGGATCCATTTTTTGTTGTCAAGGAGTATGCATTTTATTGCACTTGCAGCGAATATACATTCTGATGCAACCCTGTCCACACCACACCACCCCACCCTCCACATTCCCCTTCCCTCTTGTATCTTTGCAGTGAAGTCTTCAAAGCTCTGAACAAAACACGCGGACTTTATCTGCGTTGGCGTGAATTGGGTGAAAACGGCGGCGCCGAGGTTGAATGGACCACAACGGAGCTGCGTAATTCGCTGCGGAGCATTGAATGGGACTTGGAGGATCTCGAGGACACTATCAATATCCTTTTTTTAAACAAAATCAGCTGACATTTCGATTTTTCTTTTGCGAAAAATCAATTTTTGTACAATTTACTGGTTTTTCTTAACTTACTTATTTGCATAGAGCACGCATTGTTGAGAAGAATCCAACGAAATTTCGTATTGACAACCGTGAACTCTCTAGCCGGCGACACTTCATAGACAACACACGCGATGAGGTCAAACAGATGAAGGATAAGATGAGCCTGAACCGGAACAGGGACAGAGACATAACCGCACATCAGCCGCTGCTCGAGAACGAACGGAATCATAATCATAATCATAATCAAACCAACGAATATCATTCGCACAACGATCGCACGTATCTGGTAGATTGTCCCAATTCACAGTCCCAGTCTGTGGCCAATACCATTGCTGGCACCATGTCTGCAGCAACGGCAGCAGCGGCGGCGGCAACGCGACACAGTGGAACCAAATACTCGAAGCTGGAAAATGCTCTGGACATTGATAGTCCCAGTCATTATGGCGGCAATAGCTTGGACAGTCCGGGACATCGGTATGTGGGCGAAACGGTGTCTGTACAGCAGCGTATGATTCAGGGACAGGATGAGCAGCTGGATATGATAAGTGATTCCATTGGCACTCTTAAGACTGTTTCGCGCCAAATTGGCGTCGAGTTGGATGAGCAGGCGGTCATGTTGGATGATTTTGGGAATGAATTTGACACAACCGAGTCCAAGCTGGATACTACAATGAAGAAAGTTGCCAAAGTTTTACACATGAATAATGGTAAAGTGCAATTTACTTAGTTATATATGCCCATGTAATACATATACTACATAAGTCTTATCAATATCTCTTCCATTTACAGATAAGCGTCAATGGGCCGCCATTCTCATACTTTCTGTGCTGTTATTGTTTGTGATAATTTTGTTTATTATTTTGTAATTTAATTTGTTCGCTTCGCTGTATTTACGAGTCAAAATGATTATTGTAGTGTAAATTTATTAGATTTATTTTTTAAATAAGTATAATTGCAAATTTTAAAACAAATTCGATATTTTATATATATTTTAATTAACTGACAACAAAATTCCTTAGCTGTATATACACGTTTAAACATTTACTATATATAAAAAAAGAAAAAGACATACTTATAAACAAATCGAGTAAACGTATTTCCAAAGACAGAATCATGAGTAAGTTCCCGTATAGGCTAACGAAATACTTGCTAAAAAAAAATGGTACAATTTATATGTATGGTGAAGAATATTATCTGTATATCAAGAGAGTTATTTAAAAACATGTATGCAGTTGAGTAAATATATAAATCATTAAAAACAAAATAATCTTGATTGTTTCATCTCATTGCAAGAAACTATTTTAAAAATGGCGCAAAGTTGATAGCTATCGAAATGCAAAAATGTATCGATAACTATTAATAACAGCTGCTCGTTTTGGTTCTGTTATGGTTTTAAGCGATTTTTTAGAAATTTGAATGGAATTCACGTCTAATTCTCTATATATCTTGGAAATTAGCTGCTGAGAAGAATAGCTTTATTATTGTGCTATTTCCACCACTATATTCCATTTAAAAAATGTTTAACAGTGGAATACATAAGGGACATTTTTTGTGCTGGCTGTTAATAACATTTCATAAAAATGTTACGATTTATTGTTGTATTTCTGTAAGCTTCGACAGATAATCATTTATAAAATTATAAATAATAAGTGGGATGAAAGGGTGCAATTACGCTATTCTAATGACCATGCGCAGCGCATCACGATTGATTTTCGCCTGCTTTAAAATGTGTCCTTCGACAAATATGTCCGATTCGTATTGCAAATAATTGACGCACTTGTCCACATAGAGCAACGATTCCTCTAGCATTTCCTTGGGCGACAGACTGGTCTCCAAGGCAATGCGTCGTGTCTGCTCGGCAATGGCCGAGTGCAGCTCAAAGCAAAGTGTTCCAAGCATTCGTACTTCACCTGTTAAGAAATAAATAATAGCTAGCTTATACACGCTGCGTATACTTATTATATATGATATTGTCAACTTACATGGCGCAATTTTCTCATAGAGATTAACCAAATCTCTGGCGTATTTCAGTTTAAGTTGCAGTTGTTCATCTGATAGCACCATCAGCTCCATTTGATCCTTGGCAATGAGCTGAACCAGCAGTATTTTCACTTCGCTCATGTGATAATGCATTGGAGGCAACCATTTCTCGTAGTGCTTAAGATATCTATAAAGGGGAATCAAATGCTGCAGGAGTGTACGCTCTAAATTATAGGTAGACTCACTTGAATCCATTCTCTGCAGTTTTCTCCATACTCTGAATATCCTGGCCAGCTCGCTCCAGAATGCCATCGACATATTTCCTTTGCACTTGTTTCTTGCACTCAATGCAGCTGTAAACGTTTTATATATTCAATTTGTGATTTACTACACTAACTTGAATGTATCTTAATTAATGCTCAATACAAACCGCCAACTGCCATTCCAATCGTCCGACTTGCTGGGCAGTAAAAGACCCGAACACTTGTGATTCTCGCACTTGATGGCGCTGTAGTTTGTGCCCAGTTCGGTGACATCCTGGCAACGTTCACAGATGCATTTGAAAAGCTTCGTCTGCATTAGATGCCGCTGCCGATCCGCAGTTCCCCACACTGCATCCGAGTAGCAAATGCTTAGGTGGGAATTCTTTTTGATCTCCTTTGGTGCCCACAACACACAGTGTCCGTGCTTGTTGAAGCTCTTGGCCAAGTTCGGCAGACAGGAGTTTTCGGTGAACGAAGCCGTGTAGAAGACAGCGACATGTGGCGGATCCGATGTGGGCACCTCGTGTCCATTGATCTGAAGTGCGCCGACAGTGCGCATAATTTCCTCCTCGCTGAATTTCTGCGTTCGAAAGAATCTATACAATGGAAACAAGTTTTGTTGAATGATATCTTGTGATATGTAAACAGAACTTACTTGGGTATAAACTGTCCAATGCTGGCCAAGTCCGCCTTCCATTGATTAGAGCCACGTCGCGTATGCTCCAAAGACTCTAGCTGCTTAAACTTTTCCGCATTCGCTGGATTCGTTTCATTGATCAGCAAACATCTTACCGTGCTGACGCAGGTGTACAACGGATGCGGTCCATTAAACTCCTGTACATTCACTTTCTGGCCACGATCCTGTGTCAGCTGGCACTCCGCCTGATGCTCCTCCAGCGCCTGGCACTCGGGACCACATAGTGGCCAGCCACACTTCTCACAACTGATATGATCGTTGGCCTCGATGCTGTTCAGGCAACCCATACAAACGGGCGCCGAGATCTGGGCTGGTCCACGCACCAGAGGTGCCTCCCTTAGCACAATCTCATAGGGCTTTATGTTACGTGTGGCCACCAGATGACGACCCAGCACATCATTCTGTGCAATCTGTAAACGGAGCGCGTTTTGAGGTTAGTTTTTTCAGAACCGGCTCCTCATTAAGTAATCTATATGTGTGAAGGGTACCTTAAAGGGCACGCATTGACTCTTGTGCTTCTTCCAGTCCTGTTTCTGATGCTGCACCGAGCAATAGGACACCTGATTGCAGTTGGAGCAATTGTTTTTCGTTGGAGCTTCACACACCGCACACGGACTCATCTCGACAGTGTTTTTTCCTTTTAGCAATTCTACGAAAATCCCAATGGGTGTCACTTGAATTAACGATTTTCTATTAAAAATGTGAATTGACTCTCCCACACACACAGTGCATGTGCATCCACACACGTTTCCGTTTCACTGAGTCCGACGACTAGAACAACGTCAAGATGTAGGGCAAGAGATGTAGAGAGCAGACCAGAGAACGGTCGGAACGTATGTAGGTACAACAAGCTCTATAAATAGACCACACACAATTAATGTGGACCAATGCTGTGCTTGTCTATTTTCTCTTGGCATCTCATTTCTCCGACCCAACAGACATATGAACAGCTGATGAAAGCCGCCGAATCTAAAGATTTATACAACTAGTTTTCTTCACTTAAAATCGAAATATTATCTATAATAATAATTAAAACTAAAAGAAATACAAACAATTTTCGTTTTCATTTCAGCGTGTTTAAAGTTCTACTTCTTCGGAGTGATCAGTGTGTATACATAATATATATTTAAGGATTCACAATAAATGAGAGTAAAGACAGAAAACATTTGCTGCTAATTAAAATTATAGCATCATCCATTTTCCAAAAGAAAGTTACGATCACTCTAGATTTATAATAAATATAATAATAATGTACATATATGCATAGTTTCTTAACATTTTCAATTTGTATTTGTTACTTAAGGTATTTTATTTTGTGTGTTTGTGTTCGCACCATTATATATGTATATATTGGCTACAACATTATGTACAATTTGTTTTGTTGAGGATTGGGTGTATAAAACGAATGCAAAATCACAAAGAACACAGAGCCGTACACTCGCTTATTGTATAAGTTTCATTCATTCATCCATTGCAATTGGGTACTAACTACAATTACTATGGGTTTAGCAATCCACACGCTTAATTTTATAAATACAATTTTTTTACAATTAGTTTCATATAGCCTCCACCCCATTAATTGTGCTGAGGTATTTAACTATAAACATTATTTTTTATGCCTAAACGTTGATTTTGGCCTAAATTTCGGCGGCGATTGACTCTCACAAAATGCTTTCCGTTTCGAACTGTTCGTCGATCATATATCAGTCTCGTCATTAGCTCCATTTGCCTCGCGCAGCGTTACAAATTTCTGCAGCTTAACGTTCTCCTTGTTGTTATTGCGTAACTTATTCCGCTCCCGCTTCTTGTCGCGTGGCCCATTGACTTGGAAATTGTCGCTTTGGAATGGTATGGTGTACTCTGTTTGAAATGCAGCTCCTCCGGCGCCTCCATTTGCCGCTGCAGCTGATCTTTGATCTTTATCACGACCATCGTTGTGCTCCATATCAGCTCTTGACTCCGTTTCGGCGTCTGTATGTGGATTGTATTGACCTGCAAAAATTTGTTAAATACATAAATATCAAGTAAGTTAAACGGGCTGCAATTTATAGTTACCTTTGGCACCAAACATCTCAGCATGCTGCTTTTGCGCATTACGATTTCGGCCACGTTTACGCATATTCATACGCAACGCTGCCACTTTAATGGGCTTAACACTAGATTTGCCACGCCTAGAGACGCTGCTGCCGTTCGATATGACGTCTGCAGTCTCAGGTTCGGTTTTTATCGCTGGCTTCTCGGGCTCAACTGGCTGCGGTTCTGGCGTTAACGCTGGCGCTGGAGATATCGATGGTGATGCCGACAGACTGTTCGTGTTGCGTCTGCCCAAATTGCTTTCGGTATCCGACTGATTGTTCATATAGACGGCAGCCAAGTCTTCATCCTCATCTTCCTCATCGTCTTGATCAATTATTTCAATCTCATCAGCCTCATCATCGGATAGCGCACTTCTTAGCATGATTTCGGGGCCACCGCCATAAATACCATGTAAAAATCGCCACAAGAGAGCATTCAGCTGGGCATAGTCGGAGCCAACGCGTACGCAACTGATGGCTGATCCATTATGGGCATTGACATCTGCAATGCCATCGTTATTAATGGGTCCCGGCTCCTTATGTGTTATGCCGCGAGAGAACTGCTGCCACGCGCGCAGCCAAGGCATGGCAATGGCATAGATGGCAGTCGAATCCAGTTCATTCTGCAATCCATTGTATTTGGTAAACACGGCCAGTTCGTAAAGCTGGCGACGATAGAGCGCGTCTGCTGCCCGCTTACATATCTCACATTCAAACATTATATTTACGGCCGGACCACCACCAAATCTAGTGTACAGAAAATCCCACAACGGCTGGGGAATGGGCACTGCAATTTGACTAATCAGCGCTGCTTTGGAATGTAGAATGCCGCCGTGTGGACAGAGCATTTCCTGATTGTTTATCGGACCCGGTTCCGAAAATGTGGCCAGTCGTGAAAGCCATTCCCGTGTCACATAGAATTGTATGTCGCCTTCGTACAACGGATTCGCTGTGGACAAATTGATGGCCTCCTCGCGCAACATTTGCATTTGGGGATTGTGTTTTTGGTAGAATAGCACGTAAGCCTGACAGTTCTGCACTATGTCGGGCGATACCTCTGTCACGAATTGATCGTCAAACTCGTACCAGCGTCCATTTAGAGCGTTGCGAGCATAGCACGTATAATGTCCGCCTCCGACAGTGCCATGATGACAAATTACAGAGCTTAGATTGTAGATGGGCACTTGCGATTTGCAATCCTTGTGTATGTACGGCCGCATATCGAAGCCCTCGAGGGGAAAATACACTTGCGAGGATATCTTTGAGCTGTAGGATAAATCGTGACGAAAACGCTTCAGGTGTATACATAGTACTTCCGGTAAATTTAGCACACGGGAATACTTAATGCCCGTGCGCAGTTTATTGCAACGTTCGCAGCTGCAAATGAAGTAGGATCATTATTGGATTATTGATCAAGAATTTAATCAATAGGAAACACTTACCTATACATATTATCGCCTTTGAGCTCATCGGCACTAAAGAAACTGGCCATGCAGTCGTACAGCGTTACGGATGGCCCAAATATCCACGATCTGACCATGTTCCACATCCAGGAAATCCAACCCTCGTTGCTGCGCGCTGATGCCAAATCGGCTGCATTTAGACTTTGTACGCTCAGGCTGTGCGTCTGGTGTAGTACATTAAGAAAGTCTCGGTTGGGTATGGGCAGAGATAGATCCTGGAACGTTTCCTCTCGCGTCGAGACGCGATCACACGTCAGACACTGCACTGAGGACAACAGCTTGCCATCGAAGACATCGCTGATGATTGAATGCGCTGCGTCCACTTGTTTTACTTCCTGAACTATTTTCGGGCTTTGCTGTTGTGGACCAGACACATCTGAAATGGGATTGCTGCTGCTGTTGCGATGCGTTGATCCGAAGTACTCTGATTTCATCAGAATTTCCGAGTGTTCAGATATGCTGCTTTCACAAGTATCGTACTCGCTTTCCGATGCAGTGGGCGTATTGCATGACGCCTTTGGCAGCTGCTCTTCATCACAATTCTCGTCATCCGTTTCGCTTGCCTGCTGCTGAACAGGATGTGCTGGCTGCTGTTGCTGCTGCTGAAGCGGTGCGTTTCTTTGCTCCGTTAGCTCCTCGTGCAGCTGATCCATAAAGCAGCGAAGAAATTCCTGTGTATCATGCTGCTGGTATCCACGGAACATGGGATGAACCGAGCGAATGCCATACAAAATGCCTCGCGGCGCCAGGTAATCTACAAAAGTTCCAAATAAGAGAATCAATCACATAAATAGTGATATAGAATAATTACCCTTTGGATCGTCAACTTGCAACCAAACTTCCTGCATTAATCGCTGATAGCTTTTGGCTAAGCCCGCCGGCTTGGAGCGTGGCGTGTTCGCAATGTGCTCCACAATTTCGCTGCAGTTAATAAAATAATGCGTCACAGGCGCCAAATTGCTGAGAGCCTGAAGAGCAGAGTTCATATAACACGTATTCGCAATGTTTTGCAGACCCACGAGGCCCGTTCCAGTGCCTGTGGCATCGTCTTCGAGGCTGTCGTCTCGCTTCGAAAGCGAAGTTAGTGAGCAGCTGAATAGCTTCTCCTTATCTTGGTATCTCATGTTGTGCATTGAAAGGCCGTGGCTCGCCTATCAATAATAATAGTGCAAAGGTAATAAAATCGAAAGTCATGTAATAGAGTTCGATTATGGTACTGTGCTCACCTTTTGACCCAAGTCCAATTCTGTGGAGTGCTTACTATCAATGTGCGAGCATTTCTGTGGATTATTAAAATTCAAATTCATTATTTGACTCGCCATCGAATGATTTATTCTTTAACTTTAATTGAGAATTTAGATTATAGCTGTTGTCTGTGATTTTAACACTACGCGAGCATATATGACAACTACATTGACCAAGTACGGTGCTGGAAGAACAAAGCTTCCAGGGCATAGAGACTGACCGCTGGTTCTGTCCACGAGTTTATTTAGGATAAACACAACAACCGAGGCTTTTAAAAACTAAAATTATATTGTTTTTATGCCTTCAGACAGTTCCCTCGATTATAGAGATGAGCGATAGCTACATACTGATACTTGGTCACGAGTTGATACGATAGTAGTGCTTAAATATGCAGCGCGGACAATTGAAATTAGTAATAAGTTTATTATAATTATTACATTAAACCTAATTAACAGAAAAATCGCAAATATTATTAAATAATAAAAACTAACCACAACAATTCTATCTATCGACATTATCGATATTATATCATCTCTATCGTGACTTCACGTGCTGTTGAATTTGTACGCAATTTTGAAACTCATATTCGGTCGTGCATTCATTTTTAATATCGATCAACACTGCTCGATAATAACTTCAAATATCGACTATAAACAGCTAGTAAATCAAAATAAATAAAACCATATTATTTGTAATGTTTTATGACTGAAATTCATTTTAAAACAACTGACTCTGTTATTAAAATGTTGTGCTTAACGATTTGTAACCTGTTAGCAGCGTCTTCATTATTCGCCGCGTTTTGTTATTATATTTTTATTACCATTAACGACTGTTAATAACAGTTTAATACAATGTTAAAGTTATGCGTGCCACCACTGTAGAAACATCGATGTGCAATAACATAAATGTTTTCGATGTTTGGATTAAACAAAACATCGATATCGATGTCGACATCGATATCTTTTCCAGCTCTAGATACAACTCTAGTATACACAAAAGGTTTAAAATAAGTAATTTTCTTGTGTGATAAACAGCAAAGTGTGAGAAAGGACACATTGAATTGGCAACTTAAACGCAAAGTTCCATATTACAAACCGTAAAATGGAGCCCATATTATAGTTTTACGTGCGTCGGCTGCTGGAAAACGGTAACAACAGCCCTGCCCTATTGCTTCCCCCTTGTGTAACAGCCCTGTTCTTTGAGTGCGCTTGTACTCCTGCTTGGGACACAGGACCCAAAAGTGAAAACGTATATAGCACTGATTGGAAATAGTTATAATAGGAAATGTGAATAAAGAATGACCACAAATCGATCTGAGTGGCGAAAGAACAAGCGAGATGCTCACTATGAGTAACACAATATGTGTAATAGTCTCACACCAAAGTGTTGTAGTCAACTAGCGGTTTTCACGTACTGTACTAAATAAAGTCTAACACACAAAATGCATTTCTAGTGGTTTCAGTACAACACGGAGAATTGCACACATAACGCGCGGGTCAGTAAGAGGCATAGATAAGCAGGATCATGACCTTGGAAACGCAACCGGTTGGCGGAGGGTTGTGCGATGGCAAGATTGCTGGATTATATGATCTGGAGGAGACTCTCGGATCGGGACACTTTGCGGTTGTCAAATTGGCCCGGCATGTGTTCACGGGTGCCAAAGTGGCAGTGAAAGTTGTTGACAAAACAAAACTGGATGAGGTGTCCAAAGCGCATTTGTTTCAGGAAGTTCGGTGAGTTAATAGTTAATGATTTTACCATAATATGTAAACTAATCCTGGAATCTGGTCTACACAGTTGTATGAAGCTAGTGCAGCATCCGAATGTGGTTAGACTCTATGAGGTCATTGACACACAGACAAAATTGTATCTGGTGCTGGAACTGGGCGATGGCGGCGATCTCTATGATTATATAATGAAACACGATGCCGGACTAAGTGAGGAGTTGGCCCGTAAGTATTTCCGGCAAATACTTCGTGCGATCACGTACTGTCATCAGCTGCACGTAGTGCACAGGTAAGCATAGATAATACATATTATAATAGACTACAGTTTACGTAACTCATTCGTGATTATTCGTACAGGGACTTGAAACCGGAGAATGTGGTGTTTTTTGAAAAACTTGGGCTCGTCAAGCTAACGGACTTTGGCTTTAGCAACAAATTCTCGCCCGGCCAAAAACTGGAGACATTTTGTGGCAGTCTCGCATATTCGGCCCCTGAAATATTATTAGGTGACTCGTATGATGCGCCCGCCGTAGGTAAGTGTGTGTCTCTCTCTCTGTGTGTGTGTGTGTGTGAATCACATGATAAGCTCTATTTAATTATTGACATTATCTGTTAGATATTTGGTCGCTTGGCGTGATACTGTATATGTTGGTCTGTGGCCAGGCGCCTTTCGAGAAGGCCAATGACTCTGAGACGCTAACCATGATTATGGACTGCAAATACACAGTACCGTCGCACGTGACACAGGAATGTCGCAGTTTAATAGCCACAATGCTGGTGCGTGATCCAAAGAAACGTGCGACTGTAGAGGAGATCGCATCATCCGCATGGTTAAAGCAAGCCGACGAGCCCGATTCGGTTGAGCATTCAGTGCCTCTGGTCAGTCGTGAGCAGCTAAGTGAGGAGGATCATGCCTTTATTATACAGAAAATGATAAACGGAAACATTGCGTCCAAGGAAGAGATAGTGCAGTAAGTAAACATCATATTAAGCAATCATTTTTATTTCAAATACTAATGTTCTTACGTTTCCTGCAGAGCTCTGGATAAAAATAAGTACAATCACATAACGGCCACATATTTCTTGCTAGCAGAACTTCGTTTGCGCAGGCGACGCGAGGAGTTGCAAAAACTAAAGCTTAATGAGGCTGGCATAAAGTAATTACGAAAACGCTTCACAATACAATCACATAAACTCAATTATTGTTTACAGAATGGGAGACATAAGTCGCAGGTCCTCGGCAGACAGACCAAGTCCAACGGAAAGTCCCAAAGTAGTTGTGCCTATTAGCATTAATGTAACACCAGCAGCACAGTTTGGAAATGATAATTTCAAGCCAGTAAGTTACAAGTTATTGATTATTCAAGTAACAATATTAATGGAAAAAATAAATTTGACTAATTGAAGGATAAGCGAACCCGTAAGTGCAGCATTGTGCGTGAGGAGGAAGAGGAGGAGTCGGCCAATGAGAGCTGTGGCATTGGAAATGAACTAAAAGTGTCCTCATCCCGACGTGAGTCAATTTCCGATGGACGCCTTAATCGTGCCGTACAGGAACGTTCCTGTTCTTCAGCGCCAGCGCCTGCAGCCGAAGTGCCAACTAATACACGCACAAAGATAGTTGTCTCCGGGGATATGTCGCTTTCCCAAAAGCTAAAGCAAATGGAGAAGTGCACCAGGGTGGATGAGGACACTATAAGCGGCCTGAAGGAGCTGGAAATTGGCAAACTGAAGCCATTGCCCAGCAGCAGCAAGAATCCTGTGCTGACACATCGTCGTACGAAGCTAAACAAGATACGTACACCATCGTGCAGCAGCTCCGAGGCATCCGATGATGATACAAAGACACGAAACAAGAAGAAAATCAATAAGTTTGTTGGTGACACACCCATTCGATTTCGTATGCATCGACGGGACTCGCATGACGACTCCAGTGATTCGCAAGATCAATTGTATCCACCGCCAGGCGCGAATAGCAGTGGAGCTAATTTCATTTCGAACAGTAATTCTGGTGTAAGTGGCAAAAAAGAAGAGCAGGGACAGTGCAAAGAGGTAAATATGAGAAATGGCAGATGCATAAAATACTCTTACATTGCTTAACATTCTCTATATTTTATAGCAAAATAAAACTGAGGAAACACGCAAATCTCACACACAAAAGAGCAGGAAACAGAATAAAGATCATGTTGATAAGCATTCCCATGCGGGAAAACAGCAATTGGTGTTATTTGAAACAACAACAACAACACGTCGGAGGCGCATACGCGAAAGCCAATCCCTGGATCGCATCACAGAGGCTCAAGAATACGAGTTGCGTCATCGTAGCTACACAAATGATGCCCATGGAGGTGCATCGACTGTATCAGTGCAGCAACATATCGAGCAAAGAAATTCATTGTTCAATTTAAATACATTCTCCGTTGCCGAAACAAAAGAAGAGTATGACGAGGAGTCGGATATGAATCCGGATACCGATACCACGGACCAAATTATGAACACATTGAATGCAGCCAAAGCAACGCTTCAGCAAAAGCAATATTTTAATGACACCAATTACAGTAAGAACCACAACAACAACATCAACAATAACAGCAACAAAAAGAAATCCAACGAAACACCAAAAGATATTTATAATCTAAACTCAATCGAGGAAATCGATTTGATTTTGGAAGATAAAAGCCTTACCAAAGCAATACATGTTACCGGCTCTAAATGCTTTGTCACTATGAAGAAAATTCGAAGGCTAGGAAAATATTTTCCGGTAGTGAATTTTTCTTAATAGTTACCGTAAAAAATAGCTGCAAAGTGCATTCTAAATCTTAAAACGTAGTAAATATGTAGAAAATATGCATGTATATGTATTATGTATAACAAAAATAAGAAAGAGGTTATAAAAAAAAGAAAAATACATACATATGCGACAATTTAATATTAGTTGTAGCGTAAATTAATTTATTATGCAATCTTAAATTAGCAATAAAAACAAAAAGGCACATTTTTTGACTATAATGCTAAAAACTCCAATGATGAGAAAGAACGTTGCCTAATCTCAAAACACCATTCGCACAATAGATTTCGTGCATTCCCCAAATAAATGTTTGTAATTCTATGGCGATATGTGTAAGTACCATGTACAATCCAAGTCAAATCAAATCAATAAAATATAAACCCAATACGTTTTTGAGGAGTATTTCTGGATCAACAACCAGATATATTAATTGGGGGATTAAATGTGGTTAATACAGCGCAAGAAAAACTAGATGTAGTGCTTTTCCATCTTTCATGTCACCGCACAATGAAATATAATAAAATTACGATCCTTTAATCGTTTACAGAATGTGCTTACTGCTAATGTATAGTATCTTGTAATATTTAAATATACTAACGGTCGAAAACATCGCAATCTCGAAACATAGATGTACATTTTTTTGCAAACAGACAAAAGATGGCGCACCCAAATGCTACAATCGATTGTTTTGTGTATCGATATGGACGCCAATCAATTGAGATGAGCATTGTTACTGGTGTACGATGACAGCTGTGACTGGTTACAGTTCGATACTTGTGTTAAGTAACAGGTACGTGATAAGCGCTCATCTCTATTATGAAATTTTTGTCGGTATAAAAATTGAAAATAATATAAAAATAATATAGGCATAGCAAACTGTGTGGAAACTGTAGCCTTAATTAGCAATAATGCTGCGCATCTATCAGAACACATACCGGTAAGCAGGGCAAGCGGCAATGTCAAGCCGGTTGTAATTTTCATTCGCCGATTTCGTCATCGCCTGATGTGTCGTATTCGCATTTTCGCATTTCAGGCGAACGGCAAGAAAAGCTGTTGTTTACACCACAAAGGTTGCTTGCTGCAATCATTCCACGCTATGCAACATCACGGGACAATCTCGCCGCACTGGAGCAGGAGCTGGAAATTGGCAACAGCACAACAATCGCAACAATCGAAGCCACGAGGAGTTTCTGCTGGGCGGCAATCAAGCGAGAGGCTGGACAATTCCGCCACATTCTCGCGGATATGGAATGTTTGTGGTGCGAATTCTAAAGGGCGCCCTTAAGCTGCGTTATATTGTGTTGGGCGGTGCCATTGGCGGTGGCGTTTCATTGAGCAAAGTGAGTAAAATGTGCAACCTTCCACTTTTTGTTGTGTTATATAATTTTGAAAATTGCATTTGCATTATTCGCACGTGCAGAAATACGAAGATTGGAAGGATGGCCTGCCCGATCTTAAGTGGCTCGAGGATGCACTGCCTCAGGGGGAGAGATGGAGTCAATTCTCCAGAAATCTCATTGAAGTAGGCAGCGTAGTAAAGAATGCCATTGACATTGGTGAGTTTCCCTCCCCCTCGTCTCTTTGTCTATATCTTTCTCTCACTTTAAATTGCTTAAAGATTTTGTTTACTAAATAACTGGGTGAGGAAAAAAAGCGAGTTTCTAACTATGCACTTTAATTAGCCACATATTGTTTTTTTTTTTTGTGTAACAATTGCTGATTTTGTTAATCATTATTTTATCGCTCGCCTGCTTGTGAGCCGATTGATTTGTAACATTTGTATATACTAAGTATCATACACTTGGCAGCAGCACAAAAGCTTAGTTTTGCCCGAGATTGATATTGATGATGATATTGGGGTTTGCTTGTAGATCCGAGGCTTAAGCAACTGGGCGAAGATAAATTGTCGGAATGGCGCTCTTGGTTCGATAATCGTCTGGACGATGCAATTGAAGCGGCCGATTATCAAGGAACTCAAATTGTCGAAAGTAGGTTACACATTCCAAAATTCAATTGCTGAACATAATGCATTTAAAGTGAGAGAATTTATGTTCGTCATTCGTTTCTTACCCTGTTGTATTTCAACTAAAAAACACTCTTTTTCTTTTGTTTGCTTGCAGCCAAGGAGGATATTAAGGCCAAGACAACTGTCGCCGCACTGGGAATCCCTGCAGATGAAAGCCGTAAAAAATATGGTGAGTCGGCGGCATATGAAGTTTGCTTGAAAATTTAATGTTTATTTTATATTTTGATTTGTTTACTTTACAGATAAACTGCAGAATCAAGTTGAGACACTGCAAACGGAAATAATGAACGTTCAAATCAAATATCAAAAGGAGCTAGAGAAAATGGAGAAGGAGAATCGTGAGCTGCGTCAGCAATATCTTATATTGAAGACAAACAAGAAGACAGGGGCTAAGAGAATTAAGAAATCACTGATTGACATGTATTCCGAAGTTCTGGACGAACTATCCGGCTACGATACGGGCTATACCATGGCAGATCATTTGCCCCGAGTCGTTGTTGTCGGTGATCAGAGCAGCGGCAAGACATCTGTGCTGGAGTCCATTGCAAAGGCACGAATATTTCCACGTGGCAGCGGCGAGATGATGACACGTGCCCCTGTCAAGGTAACCCTGGCTGAGGGACCTTATCATGTCGCCCAATTTCGTGACTCGGATCGTGAATACGATCTTACCAAAGAGTCAGATCTGGCTGATCTGCGACGTGAGGTTGAGTTCCGTATGCGTGCCTCTGTGCGTGGCGGCAAGACGGTGAGCAATGAAGTGATTGCCATGACAGTCAAGGGACCAGGACTACAGCGAATGGTGCTAGTCGATTTACCGGGTATTATTTCGGTAAGAGAATTGTTAACAAATTTAAAGATCATTAGCTAATGTTTTACTTTTGCTTACTGTCGGCAGACCATGACAGTGGATATGGCATCGGATACCAAGGATTCCATACATCAGATGACCAAGCATTATATGAGCAATCCCAATGCAATAATACTGTGCATACAGGATGGTTCTGTGGACGCAGAGCGTAGCAATGTCACCGATTTGGTCATGCAATGCGATCCCCTAGGACGTCGCACCATATTTGTACTAACCAAGGTTGATCTGGCCGAAGAGTTGGCGGATCCCGAGAGAATAAGGAAGATATTGTCGGGCAAACTGTTTCCCATGAAAGCATTGGGTTACTATGCCGTTGTGACGGGACGTGGACGCAAGGATGACAGCATAGATGCTATTAGACAGTATGAGGAGGATTTCTTTAAGAACTCCAAGCTGTTTCAGTGAGTAGTAAATGCCCTTCAGCTTTACCGACTGTTAATTTGATTAATCATTGCAGTCGACGTGGTGTTATCATGCCACATCAAGTGACTAGTCGAAATCTGAGCATGGCCGTGTCGGATCGCTTCTGGAAGATGGTGCGTGAAACTATTGAACAGCAGGCGGATGCATTTAAGGCAACCAGATTTAATCTGGAAACCGAATGGAAAAACAACTTTCCCAGGTAAACAACAAGGTTGTTAACATAAAATTAAGCATGATTATTGTATTTGTATTCCAATTATAGACTGCGCGAGTCTGGACGTGACGAACTGTTCGATAAGGCTAAGGGGGAAATATTGGATGAGGTGGTAACGCTCTCACAGATCTCAGCCAAGAAATGGGACGATGCCCTCACTGCCAAGCTATGGGAGAAACTGTCGAATTATGTGTTCGAAAATGTTTACCTACCCGCTGCACAGTCAGGTTCTCAAAGTAATATTCTGTAGTTATAAGTAATTAAGTTGTAAGAGCCACGCCCACCCCACGCTGGGGCAGGAACACATCAACTCCCATCACCATAAACGTTACGTGTTTGTGTGTTACAGGAAATTCAAGTCGTTCAAATCGGGAATCACATGCGTTTATAAGTTCCAAACCAGTTTCAACTCGCGCATTCCCTTTCGCATTGAATCATGCGTTTTAATTTAATGTGTACTCCCCAATTCAAATTTAATTAGCATCGATTTGTCAGGCATGCTCCCAAAAAAAAACAAACAGAATGTGATTCAGCGAGTTTTATATTTGTCACAGTAATGTGCGAATAAGGCGCGTACTTGCCGGAAAGTGTGACTAGAAGATTTACGTGCCGAGAGAAACACGTTTAACCCGATATCTTCATTTAAAGCTGCGTTAATTTGATCAATGAACACTAAGAGGCAACTGTTTTTATTATTTTTATTAATTAGTCAACTTCAAGCCATGATTCCAAAATGGATTGACCGAAATTTACTTATTGTGTTGTGTGTCTTATGTATTTTTGTTGATCATCTTTGCATCTATTCTGTGCTATCTTTAAAACCTGAATTAGAAGTAGAAATTAATGTGTGATAATGTTCTTTTAGATTCCTTCAATACGATGGTAGATATTAAACTGCGACAATGGGCAGAACAGGCTCTGCCGGCCAAATCTGTTGAGGCTGGCTGGGAGGCATTGCAGCAGGAGTTTATATCGTTGATGGAGCGTGCAAAGAAGGCGCACGATCATGATGGAGTCTTTGATCAACTAAAGGCGGCCGTTGTGGATGATGCTATACGTCGACATAGCTGGGAGGATAAAGCCATTGATATGCTGCGTGTGATACAGCTAAACACGCTGGAAGATCGCTTCGTTCATGACAAAACAGAATGGGATCAGGCGGTGAAATTCCTGGAGAACTCAGTTACCAACAAACTCGTGCAAACCGATGAGACATTGTCGCAAATGTTTGGACCCGGACCGTGGACACGCTTTGCCCACTGGAAGTACTTGACACAGGATCAACAGAAGAGACGCAGTGTCAAGGGGGAACTGGACAAAATACTGAAAAACGATACGGTTTGTGTTGGCTTTTAAATATGTCATAATAAATTGTTTAATTTACATACTCCATTCTAGAAACATTTGCCCACCTTAAGTTATGATGAGTTGACGACGGTGCGCAAGAATCTGCAGCGTGATAATGTGGAAGTAGACACAGATTACATACGTCAAACGTGGTTCCCAGTCTACAGAAAGTACGTAGTTTTAACATATCTCCCCACTCGCTGCTCTACAATAATATTATTAATTTATATAAATATCTAGACACTTCCTGCAGCAATCGTTGCAACGCGCCAAGGACTGTCGCAAGGCGTATTATCTTTACACACAACAAGGCACCGAGTGTGAGGTGAGTTTACTGCTCAGCAGCTCAACTTTCCTTTGGGTAACAAAACTTGTCTGCCATCCACAGATCTCCTGCAGCGATGTTGTACTCTTTTGGCGCATACAACAGGTCATCAAGGTGACGGGCAATGCATTGAGGCAGCAGGTTATCAATCGGGAAGCACGACGTTTAGATAAGGAAATCAAAGCGGTGCTCGACGAGTTCAGCGAGGATGAGGAGAAGAAGGCACATCTGCTTACGGGCAAGCGAGTGCAGCTGGCCGAGGAACTTAGTAAGTTCAATACAAACTAATAATATTCTAAAGTAATTAATTTAAACATTATTTTCTGCAGTTAAAGTGCGACAGATTCAGGAGAAACTGGAGGAGTTCATTAATTCATTGAATCAGGAGAAATAGAATATAAATGGTGTGCCATGACCAAAGACACAACTGCGTTATCTATTTAATGTTTTAATTTAAGCTCAAAAACGTTTATAATCACAGTCACTTGCATTGTTCATAACGATTTTCCTTACTATTTACTTAGTTATTACGCTTACTTTGTGCGGCAAAGAGTAATAAAAGATTGTTAGTTTGTATATTGTTTAAGTTATTTGATTGAAGTCTAGAGAAGTCTAACAGGTGGACAATAGAGGATGACTATAAAGTATCTGGTTTGTGGCAAGAAAATCTATTATTTCTAGATTGGTCCTGTTAATTATACTCCGCAAGAGAATCGCTTCAGTTTTAACAATGTTGTAGCGATTTAAAGTTGGAGAAGGGATGTTTTCCTGCTGATAAATAAATAAAAAAACACAGTTGTGTAGTTTGTAAATTACTTAAATGTTGTTTATTTGTAAAATGTATAACTTTTAAATATGCTAGATACAAATATACTCGTAAAGTCAGTATTGTTTTCTTCTTCTCTTTTAATGTAATAGTATCTGATAAAAATATAAACGCAAAATGCGCTTAACTTGCTTGAGTATGTGTGTAGCTATTTGTATGTGTGTGGTGTACAGTGTGTGTGTGTACAGTTCCAATTGTAGCAGATACTTCAACGCTTTGTTTGCTCTTCATAATCAGCTAACGATGCATGGACAATGGATTCAAGTTGGGTTTGGATTGAATACGGTGCAATAACCTTACAGTTTACTGCAGCAACAGCAACAACAACAACAACAATATATGTGTGTGTGTTTGTTTTTCTTATAACTAAAGCTTACATATGTACAAACTATGTAACAAGTCTGGAGCAGAAGCTAACAGTTTAGTTAGTCGAACTTATCAATTAAACAAATGCAACTTCATCATCTCTTCTCGTCTCGTTTCTTCGTCGAATTCATCTTCTTAACTTGGCAGTCGAATTGTGGCCCAGCCATGTGCTCAGCTGCTAAAAACGTATAGTAAAAATGTATACGCTTCTTTTGTAGTTCACACAACATGGTGAATTTAAACTCGAATTATGTATAAAATATAAAAATGTAGTTATAAATGATCAATCAATACTTAAGCTTGATCTATGCATGTACTGTGTGTGTGTGTGTGGTGTGTGTGTTTTGGATGAGGCGAGGCACTCGATAAAGCAAAAGGCACGAACATTACACTTAAACTAAGACTACTTAATCTAGATCTAGACAAATAGACGTATCAAGTACATGCTTCAATAGCTGCTCCGCAGCAAAAGCACTGACAGAAGATTGGGCTCTGTATCTGTATCTGTATCTGGTTGTAGTTAGTTTTCAGTTTCCATTTCAGTTGCTGCCTGTTCAATCTTCAAGAACAATCGTGTTATTGGCAATTAGTGTTAAACTAACCACTTAATGGAGCTCATCAATGTTGCTAAAGTGGCGATAACAGAAGACAATTGCGACGGGCAAGTTTCCATTAGTTGAATATTTTGTTTTTGTTGTCTATTGATGATATAACGCTTCTTGATTAGGCAGCGGGAAGTGGCTGATTCTTAGCATTGCGTCGCTGTTCCATCCTCGAAATGCAGGTCAATGGATAGCAGAGGAAGGCCGAGAGCAGGATTAGTCCACCAGCGAAATAGAATGCTGCGTTGTAGCTTTTGGTCCACTCATATAAGGCACCTGAGTGAAACAAGAAGAAGGCAGGAAGAACAGTTAATCAACAATCTGATTAATCTGGCTGATTAATTAGTATTTTACTTACCGGCAATAGGACTGCCAATTGTGGCAGCCAGACCCTGGAACAGCATAAGGAAACCGAATGCATTCGTCAGCTTCTCCAGGCCAATCAGTTCGACGGCAATCAGCGATCGCAGCGCCGAAAAGCAGGCAATACAAATGCCGAAGAACACGGCAAATGTCCATTGAGTGGCGTTATTGACGAGAACGCCACTGAAGATGGTAGCCAAGCCGCCGGCCGTGAGTGCCACATTGTTTAGCCACAGTGGCTTGACGGCTGGGAACGAACTCAAGGAACCGCACACAATCCTAGCTAAGGTATTGATCACGCCAATGCCCGAAATGATGGCGACTCCATCGGCCTTTTTCATTTTATATTGCACGGCGCGATCCGTTAGGAATGCGAAGGGCACAAAGAAGCCCATCATGGTGAGAAAACCGCTAAAGGCCAAGCACATAAATGCAGGAGACTTCAACAGGCTAGTGTCCAACATGGTTGATAGTGTGCGACGAACTGCCTCCGGGCAGATGCGACATCCCTTCTGTCTGTCCTCCAACATATCCTGCTTGGTGGGCAGACGGGTGACGGACATGTGATAGGCCAGCGATGTCTGCGATTGATACTGTGGTATGCGTGTCAGTGAGCCCGTAAAGAAGATATCATCTCTGTACATGGGACGCGACGAGGACTGCGACTGGCCATGATGATGGGCGGCATCGTGAGCACCGCCTGCTGCACGCTTGGCCAGATCCTGTGGACGACGGCCGGAGACTGTGTGACGACGGGCCTGGATGCTAACCGCCTTGACCTCCGTCTCCAACAGGTTATCGTTTTCGGCCTCCTCTTCGTTCTCGCCCACGGTGGTCAGCTCCTTGTGCAGATTAAATGTCAGCTGCTGGGGATCGCCATTTGGTGTCGTTGGCTGCGATTTGCGCAGTTGCTTCAACTCCGTTCCCTTGCTCGCCTGTCCCGACGGTCTGCGCTCCAGATTCATGCCCTTAAAGATCTCAGCGGCCGTTGGATAATGATGACGCTGCGATGCACCCATATAGGTATTGTGCGCCGAATTGGGCATCGAGTAGGCGAAACGTCCCTCCGGCAACGGTTTGGTGAATGCCGCCTGATGCAGTTGTGGCGTCGGTGCCACTGTGCTGCCATGTCCGTTCAGTTTTTTCTTCTCCTCATCTACGACGGTGCCATTCTCGGTGACGCCCAGCGTAATGGGTTGAATGGGCCGGAAGGCGAGACCAAAGATTGCGCAGGACAAGATCATCAGTCCCTGAATAGCCAACGTTTCGCGCCACGTTCTTGTCTTTAGCAGCAATTCGGTTAACGGGGCAAAGATGAAGGTTCCCACGCCGGAGCCACAAAGAGCAACGCCCGTGGCCAAGGCACGCCACTTCTCGAAATAGAAGCCAATGATGACAACGGCTGGTATGTAGACCATACAGAAACCAATTCCACCAAGCACACCATACACCAGAAAGAGGAACTCCACGCTATTCGCAAAGTACGATAGTCCAAAACAACAGGCTCCAATAATGGCACCCGCAATTGTCACCGGACGGAATCCAAAACGATTGGCCATTGCACTCACAAAGGGTCCGGCCATTAAATAAAAACCGCTGAGCAGCGACGAGACCCATGTGACATAGGTCTTTTTCACGCCAAATTCCTTCATTAGAGGCTCCTGTATGCTCGACGAGGAGAAGACAATGCCATCGATCACCGTGCAGCAGAGGAAGGAGGCAACCATGACGACCCAGGCCCAACCGCTGTCTGGCGGCACAACCACAGCTGCCGTCTCAATCTGCTCCTCCTCCTCCTCCTCCTCTTCGGCTTCATTGAACTGTTCCAGCTTGTTGTCCGGATGCTTGGACACCAGAGCATTTGCCGCTGGCAGTTCATCCTGTGATTTCGTTTGTTGTGTCGGCATTGCGGGGCTAGAAAACAAAAATGAATTACAAAAGTTATTAATAAACTTTTATATTTATGTACATGCAGATAAAATATGCGTCTTGGGCATAAAGGTGTCCAAATGATGCAAACATAGGAATTATAGGAATTGTATAAAGTAAATCTATCTATTTTATCATCAACATCATTGGGGTTCTTGTATTTATAATGTAATTACAAATACATACTTGTTTATATGAGGGAATTCTAAAGTCAATGCTTTTTTCTGTGTAATAAGTATTTGTATGCAAATATTTATCAGCTGGAGCTCTTGTGGCCTTGACTCTACTCACGCAAATCGCGCATACGCCCCCTCGAACGCAGCGGCGCCACTTTCGCTTTCAATATATTAATAATATTTACTATACTATATTTATAATTGTCACGTGTGTGCGCTTCTGCGTATTTTTTGCTGCATTTGTAGTTGTAAATGTATCTGTATCTGTATCTGTATCTGTATCTGTATATGTATCTTTATCTATAGCTAAGTATTTAACTGTGCTTAACTTTTGTTTATCTCAACGACGTCAATCGGCTTGTTCGATCTATGTGTGTGTGTGTGTGTGTGGGTGGGTGTCAAACGTCAACGCTCTGCCCCTCACCTCAATGGCAGTGCCAGGGCCAATGTCAAGCATAGAATAACAATAACAACAACAACAACAACAACAACAAAGACAGCCTACGTCAAAAGAATCGCAAAAAATAGCAACAATTTTATGTATTTTTTCAAAAATAATGATTAGAATTTTTTAGCAATTCCGTGACCAAGTTGTCCGTCAATTTCTTACATTTCCCATGGCAAAATTGTGTATGCTCGGCACACACACACACACACACACGCAAACACACTCACATAGATACGTTTGTTTTCACAGATTTTTTCTTTTTCATTTTGTTTGTACCCGTTTCTTGCGGCTAACAAACTTTTGGCCTTGAGCCCCTTTTTCTTTTTCTTTTTCTGTTTTTGGCTTTATCTAATCTTTTCTGGATCTTTAGAGCAACCTGTATGCATAACAGTCTGGCAGAAAAAGCCATATAGCTGAAAGGCATTACAATATTTTGGAAAGAAACACTTTTCTATCTGTCTCAAAATAATAAAGTGTATTGCGAGTATATCTCAAAGATAAATTGGATTATATACTTAAACTACAGATTGTTCTACTCTATAAATAATATTCTAATCTAAGACAAGGGTTATATAAACAGAGATTCTATAGCGTGAGTGCTTGAGTACTCGTTAAAAGTCGTTACTGAAGTAAGTTCCTCTAAATGATCGCTTTAATGTTAGTATATATATGTTAAGATATAATAAATAAGTATCTTTTCATCTTTCAGCTTTAAAAATCAATTTTATATAATTGTTAATTAAATGTTATAACTTTCAGTTACATAATTCATAAGTAAGCAAGTAATAATGAATAAATACGACTCAAATTTAGATACACCTGCAACTAACAACGTAATAGAATCTCTATGATAACATTAACTAACTTCCTTGTCTATAAAAAGATACATTTTAAGCTGCATTATGCTGCAATCTCAGGGGGAAAGATAACCTCCGGCTGTAATCAAAAGTTAAAAAGGCTTAACAGCCATGAATTATTATATACAAAACATCAACATGATGACAGAAACAAATCCACATAATCTATGTGTATCTATGTATATATATAAAGTTACACACTTGTATCTTGTAGATAACATAATACTACAGTCAATCCAGAAATGCCGAGAAGATTTATGATACCAGGGATTGCGCTTTATTTGCAATTAACAAGCACTTGATAAAGCAGCTTATTTCTCCAACAATCAGGGATTAGCATGATTTCAACTCCCGTGAAACTCTTTATACCCAAAATGTGTTTGTTTTCAGGTCTTTTTTTTAGTGCCTGGCAACTTGGGGGCAGTAAAACTTTAAAGGTCTGACGATTAACAGTTGATTAGTATATTGTAAATAGTTTATTATCTGCCGAAAAGTAGCTCATAAACCGAGTATTGAAAATACTATTTTTTTTGGAGGACAGTGGCATAAATCAATTAATTTGTGGAGATTTGCTTAGCCAAGGTCTAGCGTAGATAAGGAGAGCTTTGCAATGGATTTGTGTCGGTCTCTATCAGAGTCATGTACCAGATAATATAATATAAACTCCCGAGTTAACTGCACACTTCTCGTTTGGTTGGCAACCCACTTGGCATGTGACTATTTTCAGTTTGATATTTTTTGATAAGTTGACTTCCTTGATTATTGGAATTTTGGAACTGTCGACAGTTTATTAAATGCCATAAATAAGCCACGGGTGGACGGGTCTATTGTTGTATGGCTTGTTAAAAAATGACGACTTTAAGATTGGCAACCCTTTACACTTTTTTTGTTTGTTTATTATGCAACGCTATTATTATTATTATTGCTCGTACTATTATTATTGTCGAAGTGGTCTCGTATTTCACGATTGCTGTTTTTTTTTATTTTTTATGTCCCAAATGGCCAAATCAGTCACCAATAGGAAATGGCTCAGCACATTGCACAAGAAGCCGGTAAAGTGTTTCTGCTTCTGCTTCTGCTTCGGTTCATACTCTTAACTGACTTGCAGTTAAGTATTCCCTATTAATAGACCTAGACCGTTGTCAACTTGTTGAACGAAATCGAACCATTTTGTACAACAAACTCGCGGTTTCTGAGGACGCGCCCAGTGCCAAGTTTCAGACAGTTGGCGTTTTTCAATACCCATACCCCGTCCCCAACTTGTTGTATACCCTATAAACATAAAAAAAGTATAGAAAGAGTAGTGTATTCTTTAGTTTGGCATTGAACTCGAGTGTTAACCAATTTGTAAAGGTTCAGCTTAGCTATGATCTTTGCCTTAGGTTTACTCAAGTCTCAATTACAATTCCAGGAAATGTGTTTTCCACTACTCACAAGAGATTAACATATAATCTACAAATTCTACGTAGTATCTCATAATATTTGCCTAAAAAAAACAAAACACATGAGAGTTTACAGGGCATCTGTTAGTCGCATGCTCGACATATCCATTATTTACTTTGCTCTGCCCCTGGGCATGTTTATGTCATTTATGGGAGTTATGTAGTATGTGGCATGGAGCTGTTATCCTTAGCCTGGTTGTAAGCTAATCCCGCTGTGCGCAAACAGCAGCGCCCATCCATCAAACCGCCCCCTCCCCCCCGCCAGCTTACCCCTCAGTTCTAGTCGAACAGTTGTCAGCGCCAATTGGCGGCTGTTGATGGCTCTTAAATTGATGTCTGTCCAATGAACTAATAAATGTTATAGGTAAACACATATGGTCATAGATGTAGAAAACGACTGAGAGACAGATTGACAGACAGACAGACGGACTGAGAGACAGACAGACAGACAGAGAGACTGAGAGACAGACAGAGGGACACATGGACAGGGTGTCGTCTCGCAGACATTCTCAAGTTGTTTTTCCTGTTGCTGGTATTTCCTTTTAGCATATACACATATGTATCTGCAGCTGTAATTGTATCTGTAAGTGCTCACTGTGTGTATCTCACTTATAGCATACAAATGTATGCGTCCGACTGTCTCTTCCGTCCCATTTCCCATATTTCCCTCCTTGTCTTTTCACAAGCAAACTCGAAGCACTCAAGCGTGTGGCAAGTGTGTGTGTGTGTGTGTGGCGTTTGTCAGCGCCACAATTTGTAGCTACATGTGCAGCAATCATTAAACGATTTTCTGCTCAAAATATTAATTAGCTGAAATGTGGGCTAAACACAAAAAAAAAACATTGGGACGCCAACCTGTTGACTGTCACCAAATATGGTAGCTTATTGTCCCACAATTACTTTTGGCCTAATCGAATTGCCACTTGAAAACCCCCATCAATTTCATACACAGCAGTTGGCCCAAATTTTCAGAAAGAAACACACACACACACACACACTTTAAACAATAGTATCTCTATGTTATTTGGTTGTTCGCTTGCTCTCAAGTTCATTGAACGGCCTTTCACCCAGGCCAAGACCTGTGCACAGTCACGACTCTGAATCATATACGTAGTAGTAAGTACAACAGACAGTCCATGAGTTGCGCATGCGCAACACAAGTTCAACAGAAGGAACCGCATTTCCATCCGTTTTGCGGTGCCATGTGGCTTGACTCTCCACTCAGCTATCAAGCTATGTATCGAGCATAGAAGTCAACTCAACTCTCAATCGCTTAATCGACTAGTATTATCTGTAAGATCTAGTCGAACGGGTCTAATGAATTCGTTGAGACTTTTGATAATATTATAGTTTAAAAATGGAAATATTTTAAGTCAATATTAAGCAAACTATGAATACAAAATTGTTGATTATAATTCGTTTACTTTATCTTAAAGCTGTCATAGAAACTATACTTATCCATTGATTGGTAAATCAGTTTTGAAAGAGTTCAATTATTCAACATTTGTCTGTTTGTTTCGATGAAACTTTTGATAATATTATGGGTTGACAGTGGAAATCTTTTAAATCAATATTAATGCAACTATTAATGCAGATTTGCTGATTATAATTCGTTTAGTTTATCTTATAACTTTCATAGAAATAATGATGATCAATTGATGGGTAAATGTTATTCGACAGTTGTCTCTTTGATCTAGACAAACGGGTCTAATGAATTCGTTGAAACTTTCGATAATATTATAAGTTAAAAATGGAAATATTTCAAATCAATATTAATTAAACTATTAATACAGATTTGCTGATTATAATTAGTTTACTTTATCTTATAACTTTCACAGAAACAATGATGATAAATTGATGGATAAATGCGCTTTGAAAGTGTTCAATTATTCAACATTTGTCACTTCGTTATAGACAAACAGATCTAACGAATTCATTTGAAACTTTTGATAATATTATAAGTAAAACATTTAATACGTTTAAATCAATACAAATAAAACTATTAAGTTCTACTTTCTGAATATAATACATCATAGAAACAATACTGAACAATTGTTGAGTAAATGCTATTTGAAAGAGTTCCATTTACCTCTTCGATCTAACGAAATTGTTGAAACTTTGAATGATAGGCATAAAATCCGAATGGTTTCTCAAATTTGTCTTAATCAAACTATTTATATATGTGCTTTTGATTATAAATAGATTACTCTATCTTATAACTGTCACATAAGCAATCAATTGATTTGGTAAATGAATTTTGAAATAGTTCAATTGCTGCTTGTTGGTCATTTCTTTGTTTCAATCTGGCACCGATATGTGTCCTATATAATTACACACACTGGAATTATCAGTGAATTACTACATATAGCATAAAGCTGTCATAGAAATGATTGATTAGAGTAGAAACTTGCATTGTTTCTTGTCTTTCTTAGAAGAGAAAAACGCCTAAAGAAAAGATACTTTTACTATATATCTGATATTTATACTTGTTTCTGCAAGTTCCGATCTTTCTTTCTTCTTGATACATATACAGTATATGTAAGTCTTTGATCTTTGCAACTTGTATGATATATATTTTTCTTTCTTCTTGCTTGAATATAACAAAGTTGATATATTTTATATGTGTAGATTGTTTTTATGCTCTATATACATATTTGTATGCGATATGTGCAGAGTATATGCGGGACGCACTTTATCAGCTATTGTTGTTGCTATTGTTGTTGTTGTTGTTCTGGTTCTTGTTCTGGTTCTTACTGTTCTTCTTGTTGTTGTTGTCGGCACTATCGGCACGAACAAAGGCACGTCAACAGTGCCAGTGTTAATGAACAATTAGTGTGGCGATCAATGGTCGCCGTCCATAGGCACAGAAAGCAGTGGCTCGAACCCGAACCCGAACCCGATCTCGAACCCGAAACCAAAAGAAAAACCCGAGCAGAGAGTCATATTTGTCTTTGTCGGAAGTGGAGCATGCGATTCCAAATCAATTAACATGTTGAAATTATGGAAAATACAAGTAAAGAGTCGCACAATTATTGATGATGCATAATAGAATCATGATACTGATTTATGACTGTCCAGCGTGTGTGTTGGCTGTGTGTGTGTGTGTGTGTGTGGCATATGTAAATTGATTATTTATTGGGTTATCTGCACGTGCCTGTAGTCAGGCGCTAGTTGAAAACTATAAGAGCTACATAAAAATATATAGCCAACAGCAATAGAAACTGAACTGAACTGAGAGATACAGATACACACATACAGATACAGATACAAATACGAATCGTGTACATTGTTGACCCCCAAGCGTTGACATTGGCGCCAAAATGCTTTCGAATTCAATACGAATCTGATAAGAAAAGCGCACAGAAAAACAAAAACAAGCTGCACTTGCATTCGAAAAAAATTGACAACGAACTTATCAACAATTCAACTCAGCTCAGCTCAGTTCAGTTCAGCTTAATCCAGCTACTTGATTTGCCTTAATCAACTGCAAATATGTAAATAGTATTTACTAACTGATTAACGCTTTGTTATTGCTTTGTGCTAAAGTGGAATGATTTTTCGTGCTCAATTTAAAAGAAAAAAAAGGTTCCACACGCAAATGCAACCAGGCAAAACCAAAAAAAATATAAATAATAATAATATCAGTAAAAAAAAACCGCAAGAATTTTGAAAAATAAAAAAGAAACCTCAGTTATTTGGCAATGACTGACTGTCTGACAGACTGAAAGTCTGTCTGACTGTGTAGGGGAATTGTAAATGCGCAAAACATGTTTACTGCATATAAATATACTCAATATATATATATTTATTTATACATATATTCCACTTGCTGCTTAGCCTGGTTTCTGTTTTGTTATTGTTTTTTTCGTTTTTTTTTTGGTGGATTTCTATTCTCATAATTTGGTTTTAATTAATGAAACCCAAGCTAATCAAAATATTTACTAACATGCCATAGCAGTATTTACTTAAAATGTAATTAGGCCTTGCCAATTGGGTCATCGGCATCTGATTCAGCTACAGATACAGCTACAGACTCAGTCTATGTCTCAGATACATCGTCATCTTGCAGTTCTAAAGCTTCTTTGACGCCAAAACCCGCGTCATATCGTAGTTATTATCATCCAGTTTGGTAAATGCGAATTGCAAGAATGTAAGAATGTTTGCTGTGATATTCTTTGATGATTCTTTAAGTTCCATTTGAAACTGAACTGTTTAGCATTGATGTATTTTTAATATGGATACTATATAATATAAATTTTAGCACTTTGTTATCTTTGACAACATTTGCTGTTTTCAAACTTAATGTTGCCATCTACATATCTTACTTTTACATGATCTTAGCTTTAATATATTATAGTTTACTACAGCTACAACTATAATATAAATACTATATAATGAATTCTACCAGATTGAAGCGATGTTTGCTGTGATTATCTTTGATGATTCTTTAAGTTCCATTTAATATTAAGCATTATAGCATTAATTTATCTATAATATAGTTACTGTATAATAAATTCTAACACTTTGATATCTTTGCCAACTCTTGCTGTTTCCAAATATAATTTTGTCTTTGCCATATTTGTCTTTTACATGATCTCAGCTTTAATATACTACGTCTACAACTATAATATATATGCTATATAATCCTTGACAACTCTTCCTGTTTCTAAATATCATTATGTCTTTGACATATCTGATTATCTTAGTTTAAATACAACTTAATAGACCCTTTTTACTTTTTTAAAGTAAAGAATCTAATAATAAAGCTACTACAGCTACAACTATAATATAGATACTACATATATATAATAAATTCTATAATTTTAATCTATATATTTGACATATACATATTTCACTATTAGATGATATCAGCCTTACTCAGAGGAGCTGTTTACTTTTATTATACTTATTTAACAAGAGTTATTAACTTAGTCAGCATATGTTGCATTCAAAACCAACTTAATACAACTTCCATTTACGACACTTCAACTTTACAACTTATCATCGTTTGGCAGCGTATCTGGCTGTCGAGCAAGCCCAACTGAACATGAATTATTCATATGAAGTGTGCAAGATATCAAATGAACAGTTTATCTTAGCGTCAACCGGTTGGGGGCGTGTTTCTTATGCAAAACTGACGCTCAAACGATCAAAGGAAACGCCAAAAAGGCCTTGAAGAAATGTCAGAAATTGTTACCACTTTTGATATGTTTTCAATAAGTGAGTCATTCCGTTTGTCGGTTATTAATACAATGCCAGATGAAAGATATAGGCGTGTGTAAAGGGTGTGTCGTCTTTTCTAGTTTTTGTTTATTTTTGCCAAAAAAAATAGAAAATACATGCAAAGAAATACACAACAATTAACGTTTCCTTTTTTTAGTGAATTTGCATGGTAATTGTGTCTGCAATTAAGATAAAAGCTAAATTGCCAGAGAAATGGGCGGCAATTGATAGATACCTTGAGCTACATTTACATAACAGGTACAGATACAGATACAGATAGTAGTATAGTATCTGTAGAATTTTAAGTGCAGGCTTATTATCGATCTACTCGTACTATTCTTAAGCTGATTTGTTTCCGCTGCCGTTCAAGTTCACGGGGAGAAAACGAAAAAACAGCAAACAAAGTCAGCAAAAAATAAAAAACAAAATAAAAAAAAAGAAACAAACACGCCCATAAAAGGTGCTCGAAAGCCGTTTACGTGTTAACGTGTTTCTGGTTCCTGATTCCTGGTATTGGCATGATGGTATGATGAGTCTTCAGGCAATTGCCAAAGTCGGCAACGCTCTTTTCTCCTCCTGCCACATAAAAGAAGAGAAATATGAAAACTGACTGACTGACTGCAGTCTTGGAAGTTAGAACATTAAAATTGTGACTAAGTTTCTGGCCGGTGCAAGCGGCGTCGCAATTGGAGTTGGCGGCAGATGTTGTTGTTGTTATAAGTAAGTAGTATGTTTTTAGCCAAAAAAGAAAACTCGTTTTTGGCCGGGTAGAGACGCGGGGCGCGGTCATGTGACAGCGGCATAAGGCCAGCTCTATAGCCATTCATCTGTAGCCATAGCTACGTGGTATCTGCGTGTCTGTTGACGTGTTTGCATGTGTGTGTGTGTGTATGCGTGTGTGTGTGTGTGTTGGCCCTCTTGTGCTTACCTTTATGTTGGTTGCTGGTTTGTGGCCCGTGTTGCAGCTTTCAATTTGTTGGCAGTATTTGTATTTATAAAATGTTGTGATCAAATTGGGAACCTGGGACCGCGGTATTTAAGTATTTAAGTATTTCTGTATTTCTGTTTTCCTTTATTTCAGTATTTAAGCATTCACTGCGTTTTGGGCTATTTCTGGCCACCGGTCGATCGTGGGCAGTGTAAAGAATTTCTTATGTGAGAAAGCGAAAGCGACGCACGAAACAAAAATCGAAAGTTAACTGTAAAAAAAGCGCAAATTTAGAAACTGAACCGAACTGTGTTGAATATGTGTGTTGTTCACATTGACGAAGAACGAACACGCTTATAAATACTTCTAGTACATATATGTATCTGTATCTGATTATCTGTAGCGGTTTAGCAGCTGTTCGTACGATTTTTTATGTATGTATGTATTTGTGTGTGTGTGCGTTTCTATCTATATATACATATATATATGTATATATATATATATATATATATATATATATATATATGTATAGGTAATTGTCTTAATATATGCGATTACATATATACATATATGTACATATATATATTTGAAGCATATGCAATGTGTGACCAAGGCACGCGTTTCAAAAATTTCGTTCTGATTCGTTTTATACCAGTCGTAAATATATGTGTATATTTATTCAGTTATTTTGTTTCGAGCTCTCAGCGGCGCTTGACTTTTATTTTTTTATAGATCGCGCGCGCGTTTACCGACCGATCCGAGCGACTGACTAAAGATAACTAAAGGGAAATGGAAATGTGTTGGCAGTATAAACCACAAAGCAGACAGCAGACAGCAGCAACAGCAACAGAAACACAACGACAGCAGCAACCAGCACCAGCAGCAGCAGCAGCAGCAGCAACAACAACAACGCAGCAACGTTCCAGGCAGCACACACAGTACGCCGCAGAAGGCAGCCTCGCAATACAGAGGCACCTCCACGAGAACTCAGCACACACACACACACACACATACGCATACACATTTGGCGCGCCTGTGTTTGTATTAACTGTTTGCTTGTATGCGTGCTTGTATTTGCCTTCGTATTTGGTGTTGTTGTTGTTCGTTCTTGTAAACGCACATTATCAGACATCGAAACGACTCCACGTACATTGGCCCCCCACCTTACTCTTCGCACTCCTTTACCCTTTCGTTATCGTTCATTCAGCGTCGTGAATGAAAATGAAATAACGACAACAACAACAAAAGCAGCAAGCATAGCCAACTAGAAAAACTACAACAACAACCGGCAAACCTACAAAAATATGGCGCGCTGCCAGTCAAAGACTGTGCGCATGTGTGAGCGTGACTGCAGCTGTATTCTTGTCTGTGTGAATATGTGTGTTTAGTTGATACTTGCTTATGCTAGCTAACTAAGAGAGCAAGCTCTCTCTTGCACTCTCTCTCTCTCCCCAACTGGTAGCATATTTTGACATGTGCCACTCTTTTGTCGTTGTCGCCTTCGCCTTCGCCTTCGCCATCGATTTTGCCTACGCTCACCAGGCAAAATGGCCAGCCGAAAGACAAACACACACACACAACCATATTGTACGTATACGCAATGGGATTTCGATGACGATAACGATATCGATACAGTCAAATTACTCTGTGCTCTTTGATTCTTCTGAGAAGACTTAATGTGACTTTTGTGTTCTTTTTTTTTCTTCTCAAATTCGAAGGGTTATTTGGATACCAGGCATGTTTGCCCGTCCGTTTATGTTTGTATTTGTGTTGGTAATTATGCTCTTTTTAACGTGGGGTCTGTTGTGTGTGTATGTTTTTGGCTTTTTCCACTCGCAAGAGACTTTGAATGAGATTCATTCACGTTTCTGGGCAATGACAGAATTGGGTAAATAAACGAAAAACTGTTCTGTTTTATTTGGATTTAAGCAGGTAACCGGCATAATCCTACACTCGTCTGTGTAATAACTTGAAACTGTTGCCTGAAATTACGAAATATGTATTCTAATCCAAATAATGTCTGCAACAAATTCGCTTGTTGGTTGGCATGATTAGACAAAAGTCGTAAGTAAAAAAAAAAAGCGCAAATCATTCGAATTCGAATCCATTAAGCGTACTATGAACTTCAAAACGCACATGAAACAAAGAACTCTAAATAAATACCATGAGAGCGCTCACTTTGAAATATGCTTATCGTATGACATACTTTTAATTTGCTTTTTTGGGGAATTCTGGAAAGTTCGGCGATACAAGTTTATCAAGTACAGTGAATACTCAACTTATTAGTCATATGCGTTTGAGTGTTGTTTGGAAAGATCGTTGCAATATAGAAATAAAGAAACTTACTATGTTATGAGTGTAAAAGAAACTACAAAACATTAAATTGACATACTATGAGTGTGCGGCTTATTAAGTTTTCACTGTACAGACGAACCTGCATATATTTAATGCTAATGAATTAATTTATAGAATTTCCATATCGAATTTAGCACGTGATCGAGCTCAGTGCAAAGCAAATCAACTTGCTAAATACTTTTTGGCCACTTGTGTGATAATGATTGATAAACCGAAAACCGAGCAACAACAAAAACGTTTTATTTGCCAACATTAATTCCATAAAATTGTCGTCGAATTATTATTCATACATATTATTATAGTTATTAGATAAGCTTATTAAATTATTTTCAGGGCTACTCCAAATACCCTTCGTCACTTCACTGAAACTTCAACTAACTAAGCAATTTAATTATTTTGCCAGGGCCAATTTGACTCGTTTAGGTAATTTTCCATTAAACAATCTAAAAATAATAATTTGGACTATCATTATTTATTGGTCGACTAAGCGTAAAATTGATAACATATTAATTGAATGAGGATGTTACGTATTTATTGTTAATAAATTGAGTGTGTGTTTGATACCAATATGATTAGTTCGATATTAGAAAAGTTGATATACCCTCTAGACATCTAGATATGTATTTAGAGTAGCGCACATTTCCTTCTCTTTATTTTCTTATTAACCTGTAAAGAGGCTCTGGTGGCGGTTTCAAAGACTTCCCGTATACCCTCCTGCATCTTGGCAGAGCATTCGAGATATGCAAATGCATTAATAATCTCAGCCATAGTCATACCCTCTTCAGTTCTGACCGGTTGTTGCTTTGTCATCGATAATTCCTGTGATGTATTTAAAATTCTTTATTGTTTTATGTATGTATTTCATAACTTGCCCTTATGGTGTCCGGATCATTGCGCAAATCGCGTTTATTGCCAACCAAAATGATGGGAACATAAGGACAGAAATGCTTTACTTCTGATATCCATTTGTCTTGAATATTTTCCAACGAATCGGGTAAATCAATTGAGAAGCACATAACTATGACATCGGTATCGGGATAGCTTAACAAACGTAGACGATCGTAATCCTCCTGGCCAGCAGTATCCCATAATGCTAATTCCACCTAGAATCGAACAAATATACATTTTTCAACGTATTAATCATTTACTTAAGTAAGATAAATAATAAGAGATTTGCTCAAAATTTTTGAAGTAAATAAAATGGAATTTTTAATATAAATAAAGGGGCATAATATACATTTTAAATGATTTTGTTTATAATTAATCATATTGTGAATATTTGAAATAAATAATGCTGGCGCTTATTGAACAAGTACTTGAGAGGAGAACTACTTCTTGAGAAAAACAAAGGCGAATGCGAAACAGCGCCAATGTGAATCATACGTAAGCATTTCTAGACTTGAGAAAAACGGGGGCCCACCCTGGCACAGGCACTAAAATAAGATGTGTACTAAATATATTTGTGCATACACATAATACAGATGTATCTATATCTATATATCTATATATATATGAAGCAACTCACAGATAACAGTGTAAATATCTGTGCATATTTACTGTGCGGTTCATGTCACAATAAAGGCGTAGTCGAGCAAATAATGATCAACAATTGGGACATACCTGTGATCCTTCAACTTCCACATCCGCCACATATGTTTCGAAAACTGTGGGCACATAGTCCAATGGGAAATGATCTTTACAAAAGACCGTTAACAGACAAGTCTTGCCACAAGCACCATCGCCCACAATTACCAGTTTTTTGCGAATAGAAGTCATGACACAGTTATTGCTAATAATTTCTCAAGAAAATTACAACGAAATTGAGGAACACTGCAAAAGTAAATGAATGATTGCCAAGGAACTACGCGATTCTGCAGTGAATGTGCCTTTGTGAAATATATTTTGTTTTGTTTATGAATATATCTGCGCTACACAGAAATCACTACGGCATATGTATCTATCAAGCAACGGAGTGCGATGCTTTCTGTTACACATCCAAGCCGACTGACTTTCTGCGTTTGTCTGAAATTTAAATAAAATTAATCTAATACAAATGTTTGCTTATTCGGAATTATTTGTAGAGCAGCTAACATTCGAATAACTGTTACATTGTTATCTAATGTCTGATGGGCAGCACTTTTCAGCAGAGTTGCTTTTTAAAGTGGACAGCTCACAAAATATCGTACTAGTCGTTGGCATATCGATTTATCGATACGATATATACATCCCTGCAAATATGCTGAAGAAGAAGAAATCGACTCTTCCTCTTTCTTTTATTTCCGCCATTGCCTGAGATAGTTGGAAAATCATGGGTGAGTTGTTAAAAAGAGTGTTTTTTTGTGAGAAATACGCAAATTGCGTCGTTAAACCGAGTGCAAATCGAAATACAATAGTTGTGCAGCAGTAAATGTAAGTGAAATTAATCGCGGCGACATAAAATTACTTACAAAACTCCGACTCCAAAGCTTGCAAATATCGGCTGCAATTTGTCGGCTGTCACAAATCTATGAATATTAAAAGAATCGTGTAACATATCAATCCAACGATCTGTTTCTCATTAATTTGACAATGTTGAGCGATATTTACAAGTGTTATTGTGCAAGTTTACGAATTTAGTGCAATTTGCAAAGACGCATTCAAACTAACCTCAAAGTACTGCCGCTGAACTCGCCATTTGTTTACATTGTGTTTGTTGATTTGCATGAAGGAAACGTTAAGAAAGCATAGCTAACAACATTTGTTATAATTTGCAGGCAAGCCTAGAGGTCTGCGCACTGCCAGAAAGCATGTGAACCACCGTCGCGACCAGCGTTGGGCCGACAAGGACTACAAGAAGGCTCATTTGGGCACAAGATGGAAGGCCAATCCCTTCGGTGGTGCTTCCCACGCCAAGGGTATTGTGCTTGAGAAGGTGTAAGTACAGCTCTGTCTCCGTCAAGTTGTTGTCAATTATGTTTAGGCTTTAAAGCCAACACTTTCGATGTCTCGCAGTATATTTTTGTGTTTTGTTTGTTGTGAAACTCAAATCACAGGATTATACTGTGAGTTGTCGTTGGTAAGAGCAGCGAATCCGTATCCAGTTCAACATAGTGCTCCTCAGTTTGACTTTTGACTAGTATCCAGTCTAATTGATATCTATTTATCGCTTTCTTTCTTGCAGTGGTGTTGAAGCCAAACAGCCCAACTCTGCTATCCGCAAGTGCGTGAGAGTGCAGCTCATCAAGAACGGCAAGAAGATTACCGCATTCGTACCCCGTGACGGTAGCTTGAACTACATTGAGGAGAACGACGAGGTCTTGGTTGCCGGTTTCGGTCGTAAGGGTCACGCCGTCGGTGATATTCCCGGTGTCCGTTTCAAGGTCGTCAAGGTTGCCAACGTCTCTCTGTTGGCTCTGTACAAGGAGAAGAAGGAGCGCCCAAGATCTTAGATGACGATACATCTAATCTTTTTCCAGAGTTAGGGTTTTACAAAACTAAATAAAACAGAAAACAACAAAGTTCTTGTCTCATTTGTTTGCGATTAAACAAAAGAATTAATAAGACCGACAAACATTGGATTAATGTTGAGCATTTAATATGTATGTATGTATTTTTCAGTTGGCGGCTTAATTATAATGTAAAATATGTAAATGCCTAGTGCCTTATCAAACTAACAGCCTGTCTCAGACTGCTCTCCTCCCTTTTACGGGTAACCTCCGCCGCCACCGCCTCCTGAATTAAAGTTGTTTGGCCCTGGACGCCGCATGGGACGACGACCACGTG